>JAOTQJ010198276.1:0-20385 GCA_025642045.1 Solanum sejunctum | reverse complement strand
ATATGGATTTATAGTTATGTGTTTATGTTTATTTGTCATGGAAATAGTCTTTGTGGGGTGAAAGAAGTGTTGGGAAAGCTATATTAATGTTTACATGAAGGTTAGCTTTAATTGGAGCTCCATTGAACGCATAATGTTATGTTTTAACGTTGGGGGGTTGCGTTGGGCGTTGGATTGATGTATTATAGTTCTTGGAGTATATAGGAAGGCTTGAATATGGTGGATATGTGTTTGTATAAATGCTGCCTATTTTTACCAATTATGTCGCCGTAGCGTTTTGTGGTATTTTGATGTTGTGATGGTATTGGAGAAGGTTTATTGATGTTGTAAGTTGTTATTGTTATTGGTGACTGATTATTTGTGCCGAGTTGAATTCTCGGGGCGGCGTAATTTAAGGGAAAATGCTGTTGAAATTTTTATAAAAATTTGAAACTACAGAGTTAGGATTTAAAACCCGATATGGTTATTAATTGCTAGCGTTATCATAATTTGTGTAGACGTTGGACATGCAGAAGCGTAAAGTGGATTGGTCTTGCATTGGAGTTAACTGGAGAAAGGAATAGAGGTATGTAAAGACTTCTACCTCTTGGCATGAATTAGTTAAGTTGGGCCAACGTCTTATGTTCGAAAAATTCCCTTTCCTTCACAATTTGGGTCCAAATATATCTTATGTTCACTCCTTGGTACTTTTGTATAAACGGTGTTTATATCTTGACTCTTGGTGTGTAGAACCCGCAAGTTGTTAGAAATGTGAAATAGTTGACTATGTTAAAAGAATGTATGTTATCGGAGGGCGCAATGCCCGTACCATTCGGTGAAAAAGCCTAAATGGGTCCTATGTTCATTAGTTGCCACAATTATGCTAAGTTATCTCCATCCATAACTTTTGTGTCTTTAAAAATCCATGAATAGTATTCATTTGCCCGAAGGTTAAATAGTTGGAAAGCTATGGATTCTATTGTTCCGAAATCACTTTAAAAATTGTTTTGAAGTTTGTTTGGTGATATGTATGATGAGAAATTAAGCAAGTTCCTTGAAATCCCTTTTATGTGTGAAGTTGAGCAATTTTGACAAATTCCATAAACGAATAATTTATTGATTTCAAAAATGAACATTGGGCATATTACTAAGTTTTTGGAACTGGTTTTTATGCGTGTGATTCTCACGACTCTATTAGTGCCATTTTTTGTTTCGCTCAGCGGTTCTTAGGCCGGTTGATATCGTGTGTATTTATAACTATATGTATGTATAAATATTCCAAAGTAGGTTGGATACGGCGGGTCGGTTTGCCCATGGATCGGCTTTGCTTAGTTTGGAGGCATAAGAAGATGGGCTTGGGATATGTTGGCGTCATGACGTGTGGGTGCTTGGCCCTTTTGCCCTGGCCCACATGAGCGTGTGGCCCCTTCGCCACGGCTCACTTATATAACGGGCATGATGACCTTTATACATGATGATACATGAGCACCTGGCCCCTTCGCCTCGGCTCACCTATCCTATGACGTGAGTGTGTGGCCCCTTCGCCTCAGCTCACCTATGTTACAGTTGGGATTTGTGTTAGAGATTTTGGAGATTTGAAACTTCTGGTGTTATGCTGTGATATGGCGCGAGTTTGGAGGTCACCATCATTCCAGTCCGATATGCATTATTTTGATGTTTTAAATAATGAAATATCTTAGTGTTTACATACAGGTTTGACTTATATATTTTATTTGGATTATTACTCTCACTTATATTTCATACTTTTTGCTTTACATATTCGGTACTTTTTTTGTACTGACCCTCTTCCTTCGAGGGGGGCTGCATTCATGCCCGCAGGTACTGACGTGCAGGTTAGAGAGCCAGCTTCCTAGGATCTCTGTCTACCGTTGACGTGTTCTCTTTGCATCAGAAGCAGATCTTTTGGTATATACATGAACACTTATTTTTTGTATTTTGCTTCTGTGTATATTCGAGGGTATGACAGGGGTCCCTATCCTGTCCTATAATTCAGTTCGTTTGTGTAGAGGTCTGTGGATATATGTGGGTGTGGGATATTGTGTTTGGTATGAATTTGTATGTGTGATATGTTTGTTGGGTGATTCAACCGCAGCGGTGACCTTGTCGGCCCACATATATATGTATATTGATGTTCGTTGTTTACTGGTTTCGCTATTTGCAAGTGTAGTTAGTCAATAAAACAGAGAAAACTATGCCAAAATTTTGATAAATATCTTAGCTATTATAAATGAAAATCTAGTTTAGTGTTTGTCTGGGTGCCTAATCGGCACTAATCACGATCCTTGGGTTGGGTCGTGATAGAAGTGGTATCAGAGCAGTTAGTCCTCAGACTGGCCACAGATCGTGTCTAGTAGAGTCTTGTTTATCGGTGTGTTATGCACCACATCTATAAACAGGAGACTACCGGACATTAGGATGTTACTCTTTCTTTTGGTCTTAGATCATGCATTAGAGCGACGTTAATAGGATGATTTTTCCCCGTATGATAGAAATTATTTGAATTTCAGCTATGCCATCAAGGAAGAAACCAGTCGGTCCTAGAGGAAGGCCTATAGTGGTAGATAGGGCCTGATGTGGTTGGGAAACTACCCGGGCTCGTGAATAGCCAGAACCGGAGATTGTATTCCCGACAGCAGGTTCGATCACCCCATCAGCACCAGATGGCCAGGCGTTAGAACTTCCGACTTCCCATCCAGGCATAGAAATCGGGGAGCTGTAGGAGGCGGTGTAGTTGTTGAATCAGATTGTGGCATTACAGACCTATAGACCAGAGGCTGGAAGTAGTCAGGCAGCCAGTCAAGATAGTACCCGGGCCCATGATTTCTTGGGTTGTGGACCACCAAAATTCTTTAGTTTCAAACCTTTGGAATATCCTCAGGAGTTCATGAGATAGATGCAGCAGACATTAAGGGTGATTGGGGCTTTCGAAGTAGAATCTGTAGAGTTGGCCTCCTATCAGTTGCATGATGTTGCGGAAAATTGGTACGAGTCATGGATTTTATCATAAGGTGCTAATGCCCGACTTGCTGTTTGGAGCAAGTTCATAGAGGCATTCTTGGCTCACTTTTTACCTCCAGAGATTAGGCGCGCCAGGGAGGACAGGTTTTTGATGTTGCGACAGCAGGGCCGATCGGTTCAGGAATACAGTTTGGAATTCGACTCTTTGGCTCGATATACACCTGCATATGTTTCTAGCATGATAGGTCGCATGTTATCACTATATTATGGGGCTGGATTCATATTATGTGGATAGTTATTTGGTATTGGCTGCACGACTGGGGATAGATATTACTCGTATTCAGGCCCATGCCTAGGGGATGGAGGATCGTCGTCGAGGACGCCAGGCGGACAGGTTAGATGATAGAGAGCCGCCAAAGAGGGATAGGTCATCCGGTTTAGTAGAAGATTTCCGAGGCAGGCAGTCTCGGCCGCAGCTGAGTGGGACTCATCCTCGACCAGTGCAAAGCACAACTTCGCAGACCCCTAGTAGGAAATCAGCTATCTCTAGTCAGTTAAGGGTAGGATCGAGTTCTAGCAGCCAACAGAGATTTACTATACCCCCATGCCTCATTGAGGGAGACGACACCTAGGGGAGTGTTTTCACTCTTCAGGTGCCTGTTTTATTTGCAACCGTCAGGGCCACCAGCTGCGGGATTGTCCTAATACATTTGGTGCAAAAGGGTCCGCCCAGACTTCTGGAGCAGTCGGAGCTTCTTCTTCTGCTTCAGTGGCTATGAGCCCTCTAGGGTGAGGTACTCCAGCAGCAGCAGGTCGTGCCAGAGGTCGCAGTGGAGTTCTAGGTTCCAGCGATCCTGCTAACCGTATTTATGACCTAGCTAGCCGACAGGACCAGGATGCGTCATCTAATGTTATCACAGGTACATCATTTGTTTGTTCTCAAGCTATGTATGTGTTGATTGACCCTGGCTCCACTTTGTCATATATTTCCCCGTTGGTTGTTTGCACGATTGATATAGAGTCTGAACCAATAGAGTTTTCTGAGGTTGGGACACCGATAGACTAATCTATTATAGTTAGTAGAGTTTATAGAAATTGCTCGGTATCTGTTCTTGACCGTTGTACTATGGCTGATTTGATAGATCTAGATATGATGGATTTTGATGTGATTATGGTTATGGATTGGCTAGCTTCTTGCTACGCAAAGGTTGATTGTCAGAAAAAGTTAGTTCAATTTCAGTTTCCAAGAGAACTAGTTCTGGAATGGTCGAGTAATATTGCAACGCCAAGGGGTAAGTTTATTTCGTACCTCAAGGCCAGCAGGTTGATTGGGAAAGGATGTCTATATCACCTAGTTCGTGTACCTGATGTGAATGCCGAGCCTTTGGCTCTCCAGTCCATTCCCATAGTTAGTGAATTCCTGGACGTATTTTTGGAAGAACTTCCCTATCTATCTCTAGAGTGAGAAGTAGAGTTTGCTATAAATTTATTGCCCGACACTCAACCTATCTTGATCCCTCCGTACAGAATGGCTTTAGCCGAGTTAAAGGAATTGAAGGTGCAGCTTAAGGATTTGTTAGAGAAAGGCTTTATTCGACCTAGCACCTCTCCTTGGGCAGCCCTGGTATTATTCGTGAGGAAGAAGGATGGGTCGCTGCGGACATATATTGACTACCAGCAGCTGAACAAGGTAACTATTAAGAATAAATACCCCCTCTCCAGGACTAATGATCTATTTGACTAGTTGCGGGGAGCTAGGTATTTCTCAAAAATAGACCTGATATTAGGGTATCACCAGGTGCGGGTACGAGAAGAAGATATTCCTAAAACAGCATTAAAAACTCGCTATGGACATTATGAATTCATAGTTATGTCCTTCGGGATAACAAATGCTCAAGCGGTGTTTATAGAACTTATAAATCGAGTGTTTAAACCATTCATGGATGTATTTCTAATTATGTTCATTGACGACATCCTAGTATATTCTCGATCTAAGAAAGATCATGCAGATCACTTGAGAACCATCCTTGGAGTTCTTCGTCGCCAAAAGTTATATGCAAAATTCTCGAAATGCGAGTTTTGGCTATCTTTAGTGGCATTCTTGGGCCATGTTATAGGAGTTGAAGGCGTCCAGGTAGATTCCCAGAAAATTGAGGCCTTAAAGAATTAGCTTAGGCCCACAACACCAACAGAGGTACGTAGCTTTCTAGGCCTAGCTAGTTATTATAGAAGATTAGAGAAATTTGCTTCGATTATAGCGTCCTTGACAAAGCTAACGCAAAAAGGGGAGAAGTTCCAATGGTCTGTCGCTTGTGAGCACAACTTTCCAATGTTGCAGGAGAAATTGACTGCAGCTCCAGCTTTAACCTTGCTTGATAGTCCAGATGGGTATGTAGTTTATTGTGATGCTTCCCCTATGGTTTGGGGTGTGTATTAATGCACCACGATAAAGTGATGATGATTCCCGGCAGCTCAAGAAGCACGAGCAGAATTACCCTATCCATTACTTAGAGTTAGCTGCAGTGATCTATGCTTTAAAAATTTGGAGGCATTATTTGTACGGTGTTCATGTTGATATTTTTACAGATCACAAAAGTCTCTAGTATATATTTAAGCATAAAGAGCTGAACTTGCGGTAGCGGGTGGTTAGAATTGATGAAGGACTATGATATTGATATTCTCTACCATCCAAGAATGGCCATTGTAAAACTATCAACCAACATCTTGCAACACCCTCAAGCTATATACATCAAAATACCGACTAAAATATTACAATAGATCAAAGATTTATAGCTCAAAACATAGCAAAATAGTCACAATTTCACATAGTTTTAACTTAGTGTGCAGTGAATTTCATAATGTGCAAGACCCATTTGTAGATCAACTCTAAATCATGCTTTTTGAGTAAAAGGAGGCTTCGGTATCATGGGTGAAAGGAACCCATGAAAGAAGCCCACATACCTTAGATTTGGAGATAAACTTGATGGAGATTGAAGATAGAAACTTGAATCTTGAGAGAAAATCCTTAAATCTGGATGAGGGTTTTGGGAGTAAATATTTGGCTAAGGGTTTTGATTAGTATTGGGGAAGGTTTAGGACGATATGAGGGTGAGATAAGGCTATGTATAGGTATTTTCACATGTGGGAACATTTAGGCCCAAGACTTAAAAGTCTTGGACCGAAGTCCAAAAATACACAGAAAAGAACACTAGCGCATTGCGCCAACATTGTGCGCAACATTTTGAAAATTGCATTTTATGATTTGAATATTTTTATATGGTTGCTCTAATATTGGTTTTAGACCCTTTTCCCCTTAAATCAGACCTCTTGAACAAGAATATGAAGTAAACTTTATAAAATAATAAAAAAAAATTGAGATATATAGAAATTAGAATTCTAGGCGTTTTCAACGCACATTTTCGACCACTTTTTAAAGTAGTTTAAGTATTGATTTTTTGAAGGTTTAAGTTAGTAAAAAGTGATTTTAGGATCAACCAAAACTATGACTATCAAAATGAAACTTAATCAGTTTGTTCAACTTCAGAATGTGGAGTTCGATATAGGAAAGTTGTTGTATTTGAATTTGGGATAATTTTGTGGATTTGGGATCTTAAGTTGAAAGTTTGGTTTAACTTAATAGGTTTGAGTGAAATGACCCCAAAAAGTGCCAAAAATATACCTCAAAATGCCTAAAATTTTAGATTCTATATATCTTAAAATTCGTGCGTGATATCCAAAATCTGACTTCATATTCTTGTTCGAGGGGCCAAAATTAGGAGGAAATGGGTCTATCTTCGGTTTTAGAGCAACCATATCAAAATTTAAAATTATCAAAATGCAATTTCTAGAGAGCAAAGTACGCCTCTTTCGCGACGTGCCTCTGCCTTATTTTGTAACTATTTTTTTTAGTTCCGCCCATGACTTTTAGGTCTTGGGCCTAAGTGTTCCCAAACATGTTTTTACCTATGCATAGCCATATTTAACCCTCATATCATCCTAAACATTCCCGAATATCCTCTCAAACACTTAACCATATTTTTCACTCCCAAATTCAAGTCTCAAAACCCTCATTCGGAACTAAGAATTCTTTTCAAGCTTCAAGTCTCCATTTTCAATCTTCATCAAGAGCTTCTTCAAAGCTAAAGTATGTGGGTTTTAGCTATTGGGTCCTAAACCCATGGTGCCCTAATCACTGTTTTACTCAATTTGCAATATTTAATGTTGAATTTACTAATTGGTTTACTATATGAACATGTCTATGAACATGTTAAAGCTATGAAAAGTTGTGGCTGTTTTGCTATGTTTTGAGCTATAAATCCAAATCTATTGTAAGATTTGATGAAGAATTTTGATGTATATTTCTTCAGAATGTTGCAAGCTGTTGATTATTGGTTTTACAGTGGATTTACTTGCATGATGTCATCTCTAAATTTCATTGTTTGATACTACCATTTCACACCCGTCAAGTATTTGATAAAATATTTAGTTATGGTTTCTTGTAGAATTAAAGGTCCAAAGTATAAGATATGATATGATTGATGTTATGATGATGAAAGGAGATTAATTGATGTTATGATGATGAAAGGAGATTAATTAATGATATGATGATGAAAGGAGATTATGTATATGGTATAAGCTATATAAATTGTTATATTAGACCATGCCTGATCTGGGGGGACTAAGTTCCTGGATAACCTTGTCAGGGGGTTTGTACCTTGATAACTGAAGTAGGGCTTTGTACTCATCAACCATGTGAGGGGTTTGTACTTCGCCACCAAGGTGACAAAGTGAAATTATCATCAACCATATAAGGGGTTTGTACTGCACCACCAGGGTGATGGGGTGAGACCATCATTAACCAACCAAGGGGTTTGTACTTTGAAAATCTAGCTTGATCTCTTCTACACATATGATATTCTATATGAGCATGAGTTACTTGAGGATGTTTCACATATGCATTGATCATACATGCCATATTATTGTATTATTCCTATTGCCTATTATTATGCATTTTGACTATGATACCTATATCTTGTTGCATTGCATCCTACATACTTCGTACATTCAAACATTCTAATACATACTCTTGCCTACATGATATCACCATGTAGGAATCAAAGCCTAAGTTTATCGTCATCCTCCTACACATAGCTAGTTCGGTACTACTCAAGCTAGGTTGTGAGTACCCTACTTCGGGGACCTTAGTCTAAGTTTTTCTTATTATGTATTGAAATACTCTTCTTTATTTTCTATTTTGACTATGAGGGTGCGCCCGGTTGCTTTGTCTTGGCTCCCGCTCTTGTCAAATTATTAGAGGTATTTGTTGGACATGTTATGTATTTATGATATGAGCTTTGACTCTTTGTCTCTTGATTATGATGTTATGCAAGCTTTCCCCTTATCCCTTTTGCCTCTATTCTTACTCTTTATGTCTTTTATATGCTTTTGCGACCAATGATATGCAATGGTAAGTTAAGAGGCTTGTTTGGGGTTCCTTTGGGTTATCTATTCGTCATGTCATATCTAGGCCCTAGGCTTGTGTCATGACATTGACTTTGGTCAATATTTTGAGTGCAGATACTTGAATAGGATTTCTGATGATTTCATTGGATTCAATAGGTGATTTTAGGCCTAAAAAGAGTTTTCATATATTTTTTGAATGTTTTGAGGATATTTTGATTTTTTAAGCCTTAAGTTGGTTCAATTATGACTAAATGAATTTCGAGTCAAGGAGACATCGGATCTGCATTCTGATCCATTTAGTCTAAAATGACATATTTAAGTTAGTAGCATATTTGATTTATGTTCAAAAAGTGTTGAATGAATTTTGGAGAGTTATTAAGCTTCTTGGATGCTTTGGCGTTGTTTCAGAAAATTGTACTAACTAAAGGATTCATTATTAGTTTTAAAGACCAAAAGATTTCAAGAATTTTGAGCATGATTTATAAGACTGATCTGTAAAGTTTGGTGCATTTTCGCTAAGTGGAGATTGCATTTCTACCACAAAATATGAAATAATTATTTATGAAGCAAAAATGATATTTGACTAGACAAACGACTTATTATTGAGGAATCTTGATTAATGATGGTAAACGGTAATTGAAAAATTTGAATAAAAATGTTGAGCCTATCATTAAAGGATTTGATTGATTATGATGGTACTATTATTGAAGTAGTGATATGATTGATAGGCCCGAATGGTGGTTTTATCTATTGTGTGGACTCATTGCATATACTTATGTATTACTTGAAAGTGCCTATTTTTTATTGAATAGAAAGTTTTATTGAGTCTCACTATTTGATGGAAATATCAATAGAAATTAGTTCTAGCAAGATTTGATAAAAGCTGATGAACAATAGTTTCGACTATATTTTGATAAATGTTGATAGAAAATAATTTTGATAAGACATGACAAATTCAATGGAGATGGTTCTGGTGAGACATGATAAAGTCAATGGGAAATGATTCTCGCTAGATATTATTATGCTAATGAAATATAATCCTTGAGAATAAATGGTCTATGTGTGGCCTCCGTGGATTTCAACCTGCTAGTCAATGGATGTGTATCATAGGATAGTACTGCATCATTATATTTGACATAACATTTGTACCTTGCATCATCTACACATGTTATGATTGTGAGTATCTCCTTTGTATAACTCTCGTGGTTGAACTTTATAACTATGACTTATTGATTATGATTCAATTGAAACAATATGTTATTTGGACTATGAATTAGGTAGACTGGCTTGTCTTATTGCAAGTTGTCATATTAGAAATTTGGATGATGTGGTTGAAGTATTTGTGTTACTTATTCTCTACTTTGTATTATTATTTGCTTGTATGTGTGATATCCATAAGTTAAATGGTCGAATTATGAAAGAAAATTGAGGAAAAAAAATTCTTGTGTAGGGACAACCAGCCTAATTTGTGGGCCATAGTCACTTTTATGAGCCATAGATGGGTTCTCATGGATGACCTGAAACTTAATTTTTTTTTAAAAAAAAGGAGGTCTTGTATGAGACATGACCAAAGTCATAAAAAGAATCATGATCCATGAATGTCAAACATGGATGGAAAGCACAGATTATGAAAATTTAATTGAACAGGATGAAGACTCTTTACGAGTCATAGGAAAATTCATGATAGTCATGGATGGGGTTAGTGTAACATGAAAGTTTGGCGGAGGAATGGGAGAAGGCAAAAACGTGTTCTACGAGCTGTAGAAGACAGGAGGATCCTATAGAGTTGATCCTAGCTTTAGATTCATTAGGAGTGATTTTAAGCTAGTCCATAGAAGAGGTAAACATGACCGGTAAAAGGAATTGCAGATAATAGATGAGAATTTCATGGATTAGGTCCTACAATAGGGAAAATTGACCCTAATATCCACGAATGAACTCTATGGTTCGTTAATGGATCTACAGACCATAGTGAGTCTTATACCCTCCCAACCCCTAAATAACATCGTTCTGACTCTGTAATTACCCATAAATATCTCAACCCATGCCCTATTTATATTATTTTCACCAACTCCCAAATTACTCCAATTTCTCTAAAGTTCTTCTCCTAAAAGATCTCATTAAAGATTCTAAGCTAGGTTTTCAAGACTTATTTCTCTATTCTAGATTTCTTCTATTAATTTCATATAAGGTATGTGGACTATCCATGACTTCCTTTCACCTGTGGAGACCAAATAATACTCCTCTTTTTTCATAAAAATTCAAGTGAGTATTTCAAGGATTTTCATGATTTTGATTTGAATTGTATGAATTATGATTTATATTATATTGATCTTCTCAATTATGGATGAATTATTATAAATTACATTAACTACATGATTTATGAGTAAATTCTTTTACATGCTACTTAGGGTTCATGAAATTATATATGGATTCTCTTAAAGCTACATTATATACTGTAATACCCCATATTTTCTACATGCTAGTCCTATTTATACGACACTTGATGCAGCCTTACGCTATAAGTGATGGACTAAGTTTTTCAGAGGAATGGTGTTGATTTGAGTTGGGCCGAGAGGTGATGTGGTGTTATGACCCAAGCTTAGGGAATAGGAGTGACATGATGAATATGAATTCGAGAGTCTCCAAACTAGCCTCATAGCATCCACACACACATTATCGATTCAGAAATGTACAATGAGACATTAAGCACATAGTTCTAAGGGGCGATAATATATGACTCAAGCTATGGAGATGTCAGATGTATAGGAATTTGCATAGGTTCACATACTACATAAAAACTAAGGGGTGGATAAGTATGACTCACACTATGGGGATATAAGGGACTTAAGACTTTCTGCACTTCCCATCTCATCATAAGCATATCACCATATGATAAAGAATAAAGGGGTTACCACGGTCATAATCTCGGTAAGCAAATAATCTAACATGACAAATCCTTACATAGAGACTACATGTTGTCCAACAATGCCTCTAAGTCACAGAATACTACGGGGGTCAAGACTTGTCTAGGGCTCACCCTCAAAGTAAATAAAATATAGGCAGAAGCAACATAATAGGTAGATGGATAGTGGATTGTCTTTGGATGATAGGATGAGATAACAAATTTCAGAATTTGAGTTAACCATCAAGTAGTGGAGGAATATAATGTCCGGTCCCTACATGGTTAGATCATATAGGCGAAGAGTATGCGCTAGTACATTTGAATGTACTAAGTATGTGTCATGACCCAACCCAGGGGCCGTGATTAGGGCCAATTGTCCACCCAGACAAATACTAAATTGGAACCACTTATAACGGCTAAGTAATTTCTTCAAATTTTGGCAGAGTTTCCTCTGTTTTACTGACTAACCACACCTACAAATAGCGAACCTAGCAAACAACAAATATCACTTTACATATATATGCGGGCCGACCGGGTCACCGCTGCGACAGAACCGTCCAACAAACATATCATACATACGAAGTCATACCAAACACAATATCCCACACCCACATGTATCCACAGACCTCTAAACATACAAACTGGATCATAGGATGGGACAGGGCCCCGTCATACCCTCGAATATATACAAATGCAAAATATAGAAAATATGTATACAAGTATATACCAAAAGATCTACTCCTGATAGAAAGGGAGAACGCCAATGGCATACAAAAATCCTAGGCAGATGGTTCTCTAACCTGTATGTCGGTACCTACGGGCATGAATGTAGGCCCTCTGAAGGAAGGGGATCAGTACAAAAAACGTACCGAATATGTAAAGCAAAAAGTACCAAATGTAAGTGAGAGTAATAATTCGAATAAAATATATAAGTTAAACCTGTATGAAAATATCAAAATATTTCTTTATTTAAAACATCAAAATAATGCATATCGGACGGGAACGTGGCGACCTCCAAACTCGTGCCATACCACAGCATAACACTAGAAGTTTCAAATCTCCAAAATCTCCAACACAAATCTCAAATATAACATAGGTGAGCCGAGGCGAAAGGGCCACACAGTCACATTATAGGATAGGTGAGCCAAGGCGAAGGGGCCAGGCACTCACGTATCATTATGTATAAAGGTCATCATGCCCGTTATATAAGGGAACCGTAGCAAAGGGGCCACGCACTCATATGGGCTAGGGCAAAGGGGCCAAGAACCCACACGTCATGATGCCAACATATCCCAAGCACAACTCCTTATGCCTCCAAACTAAGAAAAACCGGCCCATGGGTAAACCGACCCGCCATATCCAACCTACTTCGGAACATATATATATATATACATATAGTTATACATAAGCACGATAATAACTAGCCCGGGAACCTGTGAGCGAAACCAAAAATGGCACGAATAGAGTCGTGAGAATCACATGCATGAAAACTAGTTTCAAAAACTTAGTTATATATAAATTGTTCATCTTTGAAATCAAGAAGTTATTCATTTATGAAATTTGTCAAAATTGCTCAACTTCACACATTAAAGTGATTTCAAGGAACTTGCTTAATTTTGCATCATACACATCACTAAACAAATTTCAAAATAATTTTTAAAGTTATTTCGGAACAATAAAACCCATAGCTTTCCAACTACTTAACCTTCGGTCAAACGAACATTATTCATGAATTTTTAAAGACTCAAAAGTTATGGATGGGACTAATTTAGCAAAATTGTGGCAAGTAATGGACATGGTCCTATTTAGACTTTTTCACCGAACATTGCGGTCATTTGCGCCCTCCAATAACATACATTTTCTTAACATACTAAACTATTTCATATTTTTAACAACTTGTGGGTTCTACATGTCAAAAGTCAAAATATAAGTGCTATTTTTATGAAAGTCCCAAGGAGTGGACATAAAACATATTTGGACCCAAATTGTGAAGGAAAAGGAACTTTTCAACTATAAGATGTTAACCCAACGTAACTAATTCATGCCGAGAAGTAGAAATCTTTACATACCTCGATTTCTTTCCTCCAAGTAACTCCAACGCAAGACCAATCCAATTTATGCTTCTGGATGTCCCACGTCTACACGAATCATAATAACGCCAACGATTAGTAACCATAGCGGGTCATAAATCCTAGCTTTCTAGTTCCAAATTTTATAAAAATTTCGGAAGCATTTCCTCTTAAAATACGCCGCCCCGAGAGTTCAACTTGGCTCAAACAACCAATCAACAACAACAACAACCTACAACATCAGTAAACCTTCTCCAATACCATCACAACATCAAAACACCACAAAATACTATTGTGACATAAATGATAAAATAGGGCAGCATTAATTCAAACATATATCTACCATATTCAAGGCTTCCTATATACTCCAAGAACCATAATACATCACTCCAGTGCCCAACGCAAACCTCCAACGCTAAAACATAACATTATACCTTCAACGGGGCTCCAATTCAAGCTAGCTTTCATGTAAACATTAATATAGCTTTTTCCAACACTTCTTTCACCCCACAAGACTATTTCCATGACAAATAAATATAAACACATAACTATAAATCCATATATCATCATCAGCAACTTGTCCTCAATTCCAACCCCAAATTTGAAATTCAAAATTCAATTAATAACCCACCCTTTTTTCATGTTCTACCTTCATTATAATGCACCCCTAACACACTCACAAGCTTTAATTAGCAAGAATTAAGCTAGAAATTAGTATACCTTTCAAGCTCCTTACAAGACCCACATCCTCCTAGCCATCGAACCAAGCATTTTCTTGACCAACTAACGCCTCTACGCCACTTAGGAGTTCCAATATAACAAGCTTGAAGTGTCAAATAATAGTAAACTTGAAAAAAATAATATTTTTCTTTCTCCCTAACCTGGCCGAACCAACAGCTTGTGAGAACAATCTTTTTCCCAATCTCTTTCTAAGTATAAACTCCCTCTCTTATTAAAAGATAACTCACAATGTTTTATATATATATATATATATATATATCCAATAGGAATTCGAGACACACACACATGACCCCACACACTTTTATTCTTAAGGATTTAACTTAGAGCAAAATTAACTTTTGGTCCCAAACTTTACCAAATTGAACCAATTAAGGACTTATGGATTCTAACTTGCGGGGTCTAACATCCTCCCCTCCTTAAGAATATTCATCCTCGAATGTCATATCAACCATACAAGTTTTGTCTGTAATACCACATCTGGCAATAAATAATTTAATTATCATATGTTGTGCTTGACAGGGAAAAATGAATTACTTGAAGATACGGGAAATAAATGGAGGTATTTCTTCTTCATTTGTTCCTCCACTTCCCAAGTCAACTCCTCTCAAATCTTCTGGCAACTCTAACTCGTATGCAACTTTGCCTATTCTGCGAACAATCTGATATGGACCAATGTACCTTAGACTGAGCTTCCCCTTCTTACCGAATCTCATAATGCCCTTCATGGGTGACACTTTCAGGAATACCCAATCTCCAACCTGGAACTCTAGTTGGCGATGGTGATTATCAGTATAAGACTTCTGACGGCTCTGGTATGCTAATAATCGCTCTCGAATTAGTTTCACTTTGTCCACCACTTGCTGGATTACATCTAGTCCAATAAACTCCACCTCACCAACTTTGAACCAACCAATTGGTGATCCACACTTCCTACCATATAATGCCTCATACAGTGCCATCTGCATGCTAGAATGTTAACTGTTATTATATGCAAATTCAATCAATGACAAGTGCTCATCCCTACTACCTCGGAAATCTATCACGCAGGCTCGTAACATATCTTCAAACGTCTGGATAGTATGCTCGACTTAACCATCGGACTGGGGTGGAATGCTGTGCTAAGACTTACCTGCATACCCAAACCTGCCTGAAATGACCGCCAGAAATTTGTTGTAAACTCAGTACCTCTATCGGAGATAATGGATACAGGAACTCCGTGAAGGCATACAATTTCCTTAACATACAATCTAGCGTAGTCCTCAGCTGAGTAGGTAGTCCGAATTGGAAAAAAAAGAGTTGATTTTGTCAACCTATCAATAATAGCCCAAATAGAGTCATACCTTCGTGAAGTGCAAGGCAAGCCTATAATAAAGTCCATATTGATAATCTTCCATTTCCATACCGATATCTCAATTTCCTGCAACAACCCCTCAGGCTTCTGATGTTCTATTTTCACCTGCTGACAGTTTGGGTATTGGGCAACAAATCCTGCTATATCACGCTCTGTGCCATCCCACCAATACAAGCACCTAAGGTCATGGTACATCTTTGTCGACCCAGGGTGATTAGAACAAAGGGCATGGTGTGCTTCGCCCATAACTTGCTGCCGCAAGCCTGCAACATCTGGTACACATAACCTGCCTCTGAACAATAAGATCACATCAGGAGAAAGCTCAAATGGGGTCTATCACTTCTCCAGGGCTATGTCCCTGTATCGAACTAGAATAGGATCCTCATATTGCCTCTGCTTAATTTCTACCACAAGAAGGTTCAGCTATGCCTCGGACAAAAACTCCTGCGATACATAAATCTGCCAATCGAACTCCCAAATTGGCTAACTGCTGAATATCCCGAATTATCTCCTTCTTCTCTAGGGGTGAGTCAGCTAAACTGCCCATAGACTTGCGACTATTCTTAGATGGTAGAGAATATCAATATCATAGTCCTTCAGCAATTCTAACCACCGCCGCTGCTGCAAGTTCAGCTCTTTCTGCTTAAATATATACTAGAGAATTTTCTGATCTGTAAAAATATCAACATGAACACCATACAAATAATGCCTCCAAATTTTTAAAGCATAGATCACCGCAGCTAATTCCAAGTCATGGGTAGGGTAATTCTGCTTGTGCTTCTTGAGCTATCGGGAAGCATAGGCTATCACTTTGTCGTGCTGCATTAATACACACCCCAAAAACACACGAGAAGTATCGCAATAAACTGCATACCCATCCGAACCACCAGGCAAGGTCAAAATTGGAGCTGTAGTCAATTTCTCCTTCAACATCTGAAAGTTGTACTCACAGGTGTCGGACCACTGAAACTTCGTCCCTTTTTGCATTAGCTTTGTCAAGGGCGTTGCAATCAAAGCAAATTTCTCTATAAATCTTTCATAATAACCAGCTAGGCCCAGAAAGCTACGTACCTTCGTCGATATTTTGGGCCTGGGCCAACTCTTTATGGCCTCAATTTTCTAGGAATCTACCCGGACGCCTTTAGCTCCTATAACATGGCCCAAGAATGCTACTGAAGATTAGCCAAAACCGCATTTTGAGAATTTTGCATATAACTTTTGGCAATGAAGAATGTCAAGAATGGTTTTCAGGTGATCTAGATGATCCTCCCCGAATCGAGAATATACTAGGATGTTGTCAATGAACACAATCACGAATACATCCAGGATTATCTTAAACAATCGCTTCATAAGGTCAATAAAAACTACTAGAGCATTTGTTAGCCCGAAGGATATAAATCAGAATTCATAATGTCCGTAGCGAGTTCTGAATGCTATTTTAGGAATATCTTCTTCCCGCACCCGCACTTGGTGATGCCCTGATTGCAAGTCTATTTTTGAGAAATACCTAGCTCCCTGCAACTGGTCAAATAGATCATCAATCCTGGGGAGGGGGTATTTATTCTTAACAGTTACCTTGTTCAGCTACCGGTAGTCAATACACATCCGCAGCAACCCATCCTTCTTCCTCACGAATAATACCGGGGCTCCCCAGGAAGAGGTGCTAGGCCAAATAAAGCCTTTCTCTAACAAATCCTTAAGCTGCTCCTTCAATTCTTTTAACTTGGCTGGCGCCATTCTGTATGGAGGGATCGAGATAGGCTGAGTGACGGACAATAAATCTATAGCAAACTCTATCTCTCTCTCTAGAGGAAGACTGGGAAGTTCATCCAAAAGTACGTCCAATAATTCACTAACTATGAGAATGGACTAGATAGGTGGAGGCTCGGCATTCACATCATGTACCCGAGCCAAGTGATAAAGACACCCTTTCCTGATCATCCTACTAGCCTTAAGATACAAAATAAACTTACCTCTCGGCATTGCAATGTTACCCGACCATTTCAGAACTGGTTCTCCTGGAAACTGAAATTGAACTAACTTTTTCTGACAATCGACCTTGGCGTAGCAAGAAGCTATACAATCCATACCCATAATCACATCAAAATCCGTCATATCTAGTTCTATCAAATCGGCCAGAGTACAGTGGTTAAGAACAGATACTGGGCAGTTCCTATAAACTCTACTAACTATAATAGATTCAACTATTCATGTCCCAACCTCACAAGGCTCTATTGGTTCAAACTCTATAACAATTGTGCATGCAACCAACGGGGAAATATACGACAAAGTGGATCCAGGGTCAATCAACACATACATAGCCTGAGAACAAACAAATAATGTACCTGTGATAACATTAGGCAACGCCTCCTGGTCCTATCGGCTAGCTAGGGCATAAATGCGGTTAGCAGAACCTCTGGAACCTGGGACTCTACCGTGACCTCTGCTGTGACCTGCTGCCGTTGGAGTACCTAGACCTAGAGGGCTCACAGCCACTGAAGCAAAAGAAGTAGCTTCGACTACTCTGGAAGTCTAGGCAAACCCTTCTACACAAACCCTATTAGGACAATCCTATATCTGCTAGCCCTAACGGCAGCAAATAAAACAAGCAACTGAAGAGCGAAAACACTCCCCCAGGTGTCGTATCCCGCAATGAGGGCACAGGGGCATAGTAAATCTCTGCTGACTGCTGGAACCTGGTCCTACCCCTGACTAACTGGAGATAGCTGGTCTCCTACCGGGGGTCTACGGAGGTGTGCTTCACACCCCTCGAGGAGGAGGCTGCCTGCCTCAAAAATCTGCTACTAAACCAGATGACCTAGCCCTCTTTGGCGGCCCTTTATCATCTGTCCTATCAGCCTGGCATCCTCGCCGACGATCCTCCATCCCTTGGGCATGGGCCTGAATACGGGCAATATCCATCCTCGGTTCGGCAGTCATTACCAAACAACTATCCACAAACTATAAATCAAGCCCCACAATATAGCGATGCATGAGATCTATCATGCTAGAAATATGTGCAGGTGCATATTGGGCCAAAGAGTCGAATTCCAGACTATATTCCTAAACCGATCGGCCCCGCTGCCTCAACACCAAAAACCTATCTTTCGCGGCGCGCCTAACCTCTGGAGGTAAAAAGTGAGCCTGGAATGCCTCTATGAACTCGCTCCAAACAGCAGGTTGGGCATTAGCACCTTGGGATAAAATCTATGACTCGTACTAATTTACCGTAACACCATGCAATCGATAGGGGGCAAACTCTACAGATTCTACTTCGGAAGTCCCAATCACCCTTAAGGTACGCTGCATCTATCTCACAAACTCCTAAGGATCTTCCATAGGTTTGGACCCAAAGAACTCTAGTGGTCCACAAGCCAAGAAATCACGGGCTCGGGAACTATCTCGATGGGTTGCCTGACTAATTCTAACCTCCTGTCTGTGGGCCTGTCGTGCCACAATTTGAGTCAACAACTGCACTGCCTCCCGCAACTCCCCAATTTCTATGCCTGGCTGGAGGGTCGGAGGTTCTGATGCTTGGACCTCTAGGGCTGGTGGGGTGACTGAACCTGCTGTCGAGAATATAGTCTCTAGCTCCGGTGGGGTCACAAGCCTGGTAGTTCCCCGACCACGTCGGGCCCCATCTACTACTGCAGGCCTTCCTCTACGGCCGGTTGGTTGCCTCCTTGATGGCATATCTAAAATTCAAATAATTTTTGTCAGGGAGGAAAATCACCCTATTAACATCGCTCTAAGGAACGATCTAAGACCAGAAGAAAGAGTAACATCCTAATGTCCTATAGCCTCCTGTTTATAGGTGCAGTGCATGACACACTGATAAACAAGACTCTACTAAACATGGTCTGTGGACACTGCGAGGACTAACTGCTCTGATACAACTTTTGTCATGACCCAACCCAGGGGCCATGATTAGGGCCGATTGGGCACCAAGACGAACACCAAACCAGAACCACTTATAACAGATAAGAAATTTCTCGAAATTACCATAGAGTTTTCTCTGTTTTACTGACTAACCACACCTACAAACAGCGAACCCAGCAAATAACAAACATCACTTTACATAAATATGCGGGCCGACAAGGTGATCGCTGCGGCAAAACTGCCCAACAACATATCATAGATACGAAGTCATACCAAACACTATATCCCACACCCAGACGTATCCACAGACCTCTAAACATACAAAATGGATCATAAGATGGGACAGGGCCCCGTCATACCCTCAAATATATACAAATGCAAAATACAGAAAAATACGTATGCAAGTATATACCAAAGATCTTCTCCTGATGCAAAGGGAGCACGTCAACGGCAGACAGAGATCCTAGGCAGATGGTTCTCTAACATGTACGTTGGTATCTGCTGGCATGAACGCAGCTCCCCCGAAGGAAGGGGGTCAATACAAAAAATTTACCAAATATGTAAAGCAGAAAGTACGAAATGTAAGTGAGAGTAATAATCCTAATAAAATATAATTCAAATAAAATATATAAGTCAAACCTGTATGAAAATATCAAAATATTTCTTTATTTAAACCTCCAAACTAAGCAAAGCCGGCACATGGGCAAACCGACCTACTGTATCCAACCTACTTCAACATATATATATATACATATAATTATACATAAGCACGATTATAATCGGCCCGGGAACTGGTGAGCGAAACCAAAAATGGCACGAATAGAGTCGTGAGAATCACATGCATGAAAACTAGCTTCAAAAACTTAATAATATACAAATTGTTCATCTTTGAAATCAAGAAGTTATTCGTTTATGAAATTCGTCAAAATTGCTCAACTTCACACATAAAAGTGATTTCAAGGAACTTGCCTAATTTCGCATCATACACATCACTAAACAAACTTCAAAATAATTTTTAA
>JAOTQJ010198265.1:0-20386 GCA_025642045.1 Solanum sejunctum | reverse complement strand
GAGGTTAGGGTCAAATCCATAGAGAATACGGGGATTGACTATATAGATCCACTATCAATCATTTCAAGCATCGATTAGTAAAGTCTCTAAGATGGGGGAGGGGGGAGGTTTGTGATTCAAGAACAAAACTAAAAATAAATACTACACTAATTATACTAGAACACAATTAAATTGAGGGACAACTTGGGAATTATATTCCCCATGATTCGTTGACTCAAGTATCCTAAACAACATAATCCTAATTGAGAATTTACATGCTGGATGGTAACTTAGATTCTTCCAGCTCTTTTGTGAACTTGAAGGTTGAATTTTACCATAGCTCTTGGTCGGTGATCACGGTGTGCCAACAAACCATTACCTATTATCCCAATCAATCTCCCCTTGGTCAGTTTTGATTGATTAGATGAAAACACATCAATCGACTCCTGTCATTTACTTTCCTTTTTCTATTCGTCACTATCTTGGTCGGGATCGTGATAGTAGGCAGAGTTTTATGTTGGCACCACCAGACAATAATCAAAATGATGGTAAATAAACAATATATGCAAAAATCCAATTAAAGAAATTCATAAAGTCTAGGTTATTTCAAGTCAACTACTCACGGTTACCACAACCCCAAGTTGTGGGTGTTGAGCTACTCATGGCTAAGGCAAAATCAACAACAATGAATGAAGACATAGTTGAGAGTTTACCCAAAATAGTAAAGAACAAAAGCACCTTCAAGTTGGAAACCACAAGCTTTGATATATATAAGATGAATACAATGTGATTTTCCAAACCCTCAAAATAGCTCTTCCAATTAAAAATTAAAATCTACACTAAGACCTTAAAATATTCGAGAGAACATATTTGAAGTAAATTTCCTACGAATATTCAAGTCTCAAATTTGCAAAAAGTCCATTTCTAAAACCGTATTAAGTTTTTACTCTATTTATAATTTTACCCTAAATATTAAATAGAAAAGACAGGTGGAAGCAGATACGTCACACAGATATGGCTCATAGGGTGACATACAAGTAGTAGTTGGGGTATCGTAGTCAGCATTTGACATTTTGGACTTGACTGTTATGAGACACTATTACGAGTCATTGCTTGGACTATGACTCGTATGCTCCTCTCGTAGTCTAGGACTTCTATTCTTAGTTCAAACTTTCAGTTCACTGTTCCTTACTACGATCCTACCCATACAAGTTGTAATGAATCCTACGACTTGTATGGATGACCTCCACTTAATAGATTCCTGGTTTTGCACACTATTTCTTGCTACGAGAGCACCTTACGATTTGTAGCTTGGGCTACGACTTGTAGGATGACTCATATGTCCTGCACTTCAGCAAAATCTATCATTTTCTCCAAAAATTATTCTAACCTATCTTTTCTGCAATAACAACATAAAAACACATAAAATCATAAAAAGTGGCATTACAAACTTGAAAAATCCTTTGTATTAGGCACCAAATGTATTGTATTTAATAGTACATCAACACCCTCAACTTAGAACTTTTGTTTGTCCTCAAGCGATGACTCAATTTAAGCAGACAATGAGAAACACATAGCGGCTACTCTAATGATATATACATTATTTGACTTCACTTCAGGTACCCAACTCTTATTTCTAAACCTGATTGCAAAGCTACTAAACATACCAAGATGTAAAGATGTATTCGGCAATCCAACTATGATAAGTGAAGGAGTATCAACAATCCACAATCACTGGACTAGTCATATGCCAATCATGCAGTGCAAATGCCCTTACAAAAAAGAACTCCATCTTTCTTACTCAGAATGCATTTAAAATTCAGGGATTATGCAAGCATTCTCATTCTCACTAATGAAATTCATGCATAATGACTAACACCATATGCTTGCCTCTATACTCAACTTTGGACTAATGACAATCACTTTAAGACTTAATGGGATTATAAATAGGCTCATTAGGCTTTGGTATGACATTTTAGGCAATAGTGACTAAAAACTATCATTAAACCTTGTTTGCAACACTCTTACCTCCATAACTCCACCATTATCATTTTATCCACCGTTATTTTTCCATTTCAAGCTTTTTTCGGGTGCATTCTTTCTCTTTTTTGGTTGTGCCTTATTTTTGAACTAATTTTGCTATTCTCTTCAATCCAAGACAACTTTTTATTTCTTTTTATTACCCAGCACATGACTTTTCTTTTGTTTCTTTCTTTCTCAACTAACCACCCCACTTTTATTACTTTATAACAATAAAGACCACCCTCAACTTAGGCTTTTAGCCTGAGGTAAAGTACACAATATCCATTCCCTAAACCAGGGCCACTTTTGGTAGCCACCCTCAACTTAAGCTTTTTGCCTCAATCAAGGTTCATATGTTCAAGAATAGACTAGGATTAATATCAAGGTATTTCACAAAACAAGGCTAGGCTAGCTAGGTGTCAAGAAAGAACATGTACATGAAAAGCTCAAACATTTGGAACAAGGGATAAACTATCACATGTGGTAGGTCATTTAGGCAAAAATGGACTTCACTAAAAGAACAATAGCCTAAGATCCTTTCCCAATCAACCACATCACCAGTCCAATCTTAGAGTAATATGGGAAGTTCTGAGTCCATATATAATACATGAATGCGGCAAAATAAGCTCACACGAAATGACATTGCATACACAATCAATTATAGACTCATAGGTCATGCTTCAAGCATCAACTTGACTTCTCTTTATCAGAACAAACATTTCCAGATAATCACGTGCATGATTGCAAAAATAACCAACAATATCAAAAAGTTTGAGGGTACCAAAATTTCAAAATATTGAAAAAGTATTTCAAAATTGTATAGATGCCAAAAGATAGTAACTACTACATGTCTACAAATTATCTACACTACATAAACATGCTGATTCAATAGGAATTGAAAACCTCCACAAAGAAAAATAAACAGGCAAGAAAACCTTGGGATAAAAAATAGAGGAAGTTTGGACTCAAGATTACTCAGACTTCACCCTAATCCATAACTTCCCACACCCCACCAAAAGAAAATACTTTATATCAAAGTAGACATATATATATATATATATATATAGATAGATAGAGAGAGAGAGAGAGAAACTTTTAAAATTCAAAATGGGAAACAAACATCCAACAAGTTACACGATAACCCAATATCCGAAATAAAACATCCATAAAATCAATAATAAAACAAATTGTCTAATGAAAAACATAAAGATAACAAAATATCCAAAAAAATAATAAGGTCAGGGGGTCAAAAATAACAAACACATGGTGCTCAAGCACCGACATCTATCTGGTTTTGGGGTCCTAGGGGCCTGGAGGCCCTGGCCTCTTATGGTCTACTCTCCTCCTTGGTGGTCTGGATTGCAGCAGTACCTGAGCTCTTGGCTCCTTGTGCTATCTGTTGCTCCCGATCTCTCTGTATAGCCACCATAGCTAAAGACTCCTGCATCACAGATTAGTAATCTCCTCTTCCAGTGCTGCAACCACATCACCAATCCTGGGCCTCTTCTAGTCACTGCTAGGTCATCGCTCTCGAGGGGCCTCTTCCCATGGGAATGTGGGCGGTCATTGAATAAATTAAATACATCATCATCTGTTGGTGACACTGACTGATGTTCACGCTCCAGTCGGTCGTTGTTAACAATTAACCTAACCAAGGTTAGGATCGAATCTACTTAGAATACAGGAATTGATTACAAGATTTTACCACTAATCATTTCTAGCATTTATGACTACAATCTCTAAGTGGGGAATTTTTATATTTCAAAAGCAAAATAAATCTACCACTAACTATAATGTGAGGAAACAATCAATTTTAGGGACAACTTGTAAATTGTGTTCCACGTGGTTTATTAACTTGATTACCCTAGATAACATAATTACAATTGGTGATTTATGCAAAAAGGTAACTTAGGTTCTTTCAGCCCTCATGCGAAGGTGAAGGCCAAATTTCACCATGATTCTTGGTCAGCAACCATGGCATGACAACTAACCATTACCTATTCTGCTAGTAACCTCCCTTGGTCAGGCTCAATTGATTAGACGAGAATATATCAATCAAATTATGTCATCTGCTTCTCTTTTCCTATTTATCACTACCTTGGTCAGGATCATTATAGTAGGCGGGGTTTGGTGTTGGCCACCACCAAACGACAATAATAATGAAGGAAAATAAATAATAGATATAAAACACCAATCATAGAAATGCAAGAAACATAAGTCATCTCAAGGTCACTACCCATGGTTCTCACAACCCCAAGTTGTGGGTGCTTAGCTACTCATAGCTAAGGTAAAATACACAAGAATATAAATAATAGACATAGTTGAGAGCTTTACCAATACCAACAAAGAAAATAGGTACCACAAATTGCAAACCTACAAGCTTGATTGATTAACAATGAGTACCAGGCAAGATTGCAATCCCCCATAAATGGGTTTTCCAAGAGAAAAGAAATAAACTACTTTTAAAAGCTAAGAAAAGCTACAAAATATATCTAATGAATGTCTACTAGTCAAACTCCCTTGTAAAAACCTAACTTAAGCTATATATAGTATTTATAAAATAACCTTAGAATTTACACAGAAAAGACAGGTGGTAGTTGATAAGTTATGTAGGTACGACTTGTAGGCTGACTTACGAGTCGTAGTCAGGATCTTATATCAAGTTCTTGTCAGCTTGGACTAAACTGGTATGAGCCATAGGTATGAGTTGTTACTTGAGATGCGACTTATATGTTAGTCTCGTAGTCTTGTTCTTCAGTTTTTGGTCCAACATCTTGGCTCCCTGATTCTTGCTACAGTCAACCTATACGAGTCATAGTGTGACTTACGACTTGTATGATATCCTCGTAGGGTTGGCCTCTACTTAGCTGATTTCTAAGTTTTGGTCTTTGATTTTTGCTATGATATCACCCTACGACTCGTAGGTGGTCTCGTAAGGCCTATGCTTCAGCAAAATATGCAACTTTTCTTCCAAATCATGCCAACCTAACTTTTCTGCAAACTTAACACAAAAATACATCAAAACACTAACAAGTCGCTTTAAGACCTCATAAAATCTCTTGTTTCAGGCACCAAATGTGTTGTATTTTGACAACACATCAACACCCTCAACTTAGAATTATTGCTTGTTCTCAAGAGACGACTTAAGCTACGAAGACAAAGAGAAATACATAGTAGCTATATTAATGGAATATACAATAACTCCTTTGATTCAGGTACCTAACTACTAGTTTCAAAATAGGATTCTAAAGTTATTAAGCAAACTAGAATATAATGAGAGACTTAACAATCCAACTATGACAAGCTAAGGAGAATCAACTGTCCACAATCGCGGATATAGTCATATGCTACTCAAGTAGCGCAAATTCCCTCATTGAAAAGAATTCCCTCATACTCACTCAAAAGCATTTAGAATTAAAGGATTGAGGAAACATTCTCACTCTCACAATTGAAATTCAATGCATACTAACTAACACTATAGGCTTGCCTCTATACTCATACTCTGGCTTGGTGATAAAGTGGCGTTGGATCACTTTAGGCCTTATAGGCTTGTAACATAGGTTTAGGGTGCTTTAGTATGGCATTTTGGGTAAGCAGTGACTAAAACCTATCCTTAAACCATGTTTACTAACACTTTTTGCTTTCATAAGCTAACCCATTTTTAATCACTCCACCCTTATTCTCTTGTTTTGAACTTTTTGCCAGTGGTGTTTTTCTCTTTTTCAACTGTACCTCGATTGCAGGCTCATTTTTACTATTTTGCCTCAACTCAAGGCATTTTTTTCTTTTTCCTCACCCGATTCATGCCTTTTCATTTCTTTCTTGATTTCCCAACTAAGCACCTTATTATTATTACTTTGCCACAATAAGGGTCACTCTCAACTTAGGCTTTTAGCCTCAGGTGAAGTATATAATATCCATGCCTCAAACTAGGGCCACTAACTACAACCACCCTCAACATAGGCCTTTGGCGTCAATCAAGGTTCACATGTTCAAGGATAGACCAGGGACAATATCAAGACATTTCATCAAACAAGGTTATTGTAGAAGGGTATCAAGAAAGAATGAGTACATGATAAGCTCAAAAGTTTAGAACAAGGGATTCACTCACTCATCTAGTGGGTCATTTAGGCAAAAAGTGGTTTCACTCAAGGAACAAAGGCCTAAGATCCTTTCCATGTCCATTACATCACCAAACCATCTTTAAAGTAACAAGGCAAGTTTTGGGTCCATACAATATGCATGAATGCAGCAAAATAAGCTCGCAACACACATGACAATTGCATCCACAATCAAGTATAGACTCATAGGTCGTGCTTTCTGTCTTAGCTTACCTTCATAATTTCAGAACAAACATTGCCAGATACTAAAAAATGTATGAATGCACCAATAATCACAACCTTAAAAATTTTGTGGGTACCCTATTTTTCATTAAAAACACATCTAAAAATTATGCATATGCCAATAGATAACACTACTATGAATTTACCCATTATCTACACTACCTAAATATGCCGGTTCAACAGAAAAGTAAATATCCACAAGGAAAAAGAAGCACGACAAGAAAACTTTAGGATCAAAAATAGGGGAAGTTATGGACTTGAGGCTACTCATACTTCACCTTAATCCATAACTTCTACTAATAATAGGGAAAGTTATGGATTTGAGGCTACTCAAACTTCACGTTAATCCATAATTTCCACCACCTAACCAAAAGATGATACTTTGTCCTCAAAGTAAAAACATAAACTTAAGACGAGAAAAATGAAAATATAACATAGATATATAAATGTTAGAAGGTAATAATTAACGAGACTAATATCCAAAACCAAACATAAGAACATTCTCTAACAAAAAACATCCAAAAAAATAACAAAATAAATATTATCTAATACAAGGACAAAGTATCCATAAAGAAAAATAAAAGCTTGGGTTAAAAGGATTCAAACATCATGGTGCACCAAGCACTAGTCCCAGGCTGATCTGCGGGGTCCTGGGGTTGCCTCTCTTCTGTAACTATGCCTAAAGTACCCTCTCTAGGTAGGGTGTGTTGTGCTTGCTCTCTATGAATAGCCATTTATGAAAGAGACTCCTGCACTACCCCTCAGGTATGGGCTCCTCCTGTCTCGGCTTCTTCGGGGTTGACTCTAGGTCTACGTGCTCGAGGGACCTCTTCCTATGGGTGTTTGAACGGTCATTGAGCTAATCAAATGGCTCATCTCCTACCGGTGCTACCTTTAGGGCTGGAATAAGGGCTGCCAACATCTATAATAATCTGGCCTTGAACTTGGACAACTCCTAAGTAACTGCACTCATATTGGCAAGCCTGACTCCCTAAAGCCTCTTGTGGACTCTAGCCTTAAATGCATCGACCCAGTCATCCACCTCTTAAACTCTCTCATCAACTAAATCTTGATAAATGACCTTATCTACTCCTTAGAGTCTCGAACAATATGATCAATCAATGGCCGAACCTATGCTGACAACTCCTGTAGCCTGCCCTCTGCTACAGACACCCTACGTAATAAAGCCTGAAAAGCAACAACGGAGAAAAGAGGGTCAACCTGTAAAGTAGCTATTGCTGGTGCTGGAGGATGGTGTATACTGAATCTCGATAGTTGGTGTACCTCCATAGTAGTCAGAGTAATTCCGGTAGTAGCTATAGCTTACCCTAGAATCTAAGGCTCTACAAAAAATGGCTCTGGCATAAGAGGTGGGATAGTTCTTTATAGGGCTATAGGGTTTTCGTTATCCTCTATTAAACTTGGGTCTATTATACACAACGCCTCCATAAGGGTCTAAGTGAAGAGAAACCATCACACCAGCTTCCTTGCATAATTTATAGATCAAAATAGCAAATGGTAATGCTTGATGAGTGCGGACTGTTGACTCATGGATCTGATCTACCAAGACATAAACCCAATCAATTTCATATCCTGCCAAGATGCTTGCCAACAACACGACCCTCTCTAATGTGATCATATTATCTGTGAATATGGGCTTGACGCAAATTCAGATAATGGACCACCAAACTTTTACCTTAAATAAGAGTTGGACCTTCAGAATATACTTGACATGGTCTATAACCCATATCGGCTCAATATCTTCCTCGCAAATTTGGCCCGTTATCTACCTCAATAAATCTGTTGTTAACCCAGTATCATTCTGATTAACTGCTTTCCTCATGACCATCATCTTATGGTCATATTTTGCTGTGGAGTGTAGGGCTCTGTAATTAGGTCCAAATTGCACCCTTCGAGTAGTCTCTACTGAGATGTCAACAATTTCACCCCTGACCATGACTTCACTCAACCGTGGTGAATCAATGGGCTTTATGAGCCTCAGAAGGTTGCCACATATTTTAGCATAGTAAGATGTATATAATTCTCGGACTAGGTAAGGGGCATACTTCCCAAGCACTTACGATAACCATCCTAACCCATAGCGGTCAATATAAGCTTCTAAATTTGGTACACCTTGTAACCTGAGTCTTTTAACCTGGCTTCCTCATAAAACCTTCGTAATGGCCTCCCTTGACTCTTAAGTTCCAGTCCTTTATCATAGATCTCTTTCATTCTAGGGACATACCATCTTGTATTTTGCAGGTCGATAGAGGTGACAGTGTACGCAGAATTAGCTGGTTATGGAGGAATGTTCTCTTCTGGCTGAGCCTGAGACACTTTAAGAGATCTAGAGTCAGAAGTTATGTCATCATCATCTGACCCGTCTTCTTCATCTTCCTCATCAGACTGGGAGTAGCTATCCACTTTCATTGGTACTCTGGTTGGTCTTGATCGTGTTATAGGCACGCTAGCCTCAGGGTCAGGGTGCACATTCTTCTCTTTAAGTGGTTGCTCATACTCAAAGGACTCATCTCTTAGGCAATGACCAAAAACAAAGGCAGCACCCCTTCGACCTCTTAAAGAAATTATCTTTGAAAAATTATCAATCAAGTCAAAGCATGAATCCCATAATGTTTTGTTTTGATCAAACAAGTGACAAACGAAACTATCAAATAAGAACATGAAGCTAAACTAAGTAAAAGCAAATAGAACCAGGTTCAGGGTTGCAAATATAAGGTATAAGTATGCTTCGTAGGACAACCTATGAGTCGTATAGTAGTCTTGTAACAACAAGGTAGCTAAAGGGAAGGTATTCTGGAATCAGGTACGAAAAGCAGGTATGACTCATAGTGTACACTTACGAGTCATAGGCTGAGTTTGTATCTTATTTCAGAGTCATTTCAAGAGTTCAGATGAAGTCCACAAAACCATTACTATGACTCTTGACCATAACTACAAGTCATAGGTGGGTCTCGCATGGAGAATGTTAAGGCATCTTAGGTGACTGATGCCTGCTACAAAGATCCACTACGACTCGTAGGGTAAACTATAGCTTGTAGTGGATTCTTATAGTAGGAAGCGAAGAGCACCCAGGGTGCCTTTAATTTTTCTAGAACGACCAACAACAAATTAGAAAGCAGCAAAGTTTACACACAAACAGATATAGGTGGTACTACAACAACTTAAATACTCTTCATTATTAATTATCTCAAACAAAGCATGAATTTTCCCCCTTCTGGGCAAAGCACTTCTAATAATAAGAACATTAATGTACATTAAAGGGGATACACATGAGTAGATTACCCTAAGAAAATTATAACAACCCCAACCCATAATTTCAGTCCCACATGATCTTTGTAATGATCCATAAAATATGGAACTAAAGCACATAGAAAAACCAAATTCAACTATGAGAACTTACCAGATGAATGCGTGAATGTATGATGAGAAGAAGAAAAATCAGAAGGGTTCTTGGTGCATAATTCACTTGCTGGGAAGTTTTAGTGGGTGAAAGATGTAAAGATAAATGAAATAGTAAAAAGGAATGCTGTGGAGAGTTATAAACTAAAAGGGAATGCTTCATGAAGGGACATGAAGAGCTAAGAGACATTGGTCTCTTAATATTCAAAAATGATTTTCCTTGTAAACTTCTGACGATTGATCTTACGAGACTCCGACTATGAGTCATATGAAGTAGGTACCAATCTCATAGCAGGCCTATCACTTAGGAAAATTATGAATTCATACCTGAACACTACGAACCCCATTAAGACTGATAGGGGACCCTACGAATTATAAGTTTGGCTCGTATTGTGTGTGTCAGCTTCTGTTACTCACTATTTCTTTTTATGAGGCATGTCGACGAGTCATAACATTCACTATGACTTGTAGGCCTGCTAATAGAAGCTACATTAAGCATAATTTTTCCATTCTTCAGCTCTTGGTTTGTACCTTTAACCTATTACTCAAAATAAACCAAAATGCCAATTGATACAACTAGTTCAAGTTCTTAACAATCACAACACAATATAGAATCACCAACTGACAAGTTAACTCCGATAAATTATCTCAAAATAAATCAACTCATAAAAGATGCTTGGGTCTCCCAAGAAGTACTTTGTTTAACATCGTGGCTCGACTATGCCATCACAGATAATCATACTTCTCTCTGAGTTCTATCTCTGCTCCTTATACTCTTCCTTTGTTAAACCTACACAACATTTAGCTACTCAGCGTACTGCTCCTCCTATCACCAAGGCTTTGCATCGATATAGTTTGTTGTTCAACTTTGTAATTATATTTGAGGACATCAAACTTTATCTCCCTAACAATGTCATCTTGCTCAGTCACCTTGGTTAGGACTTGTTTAAGCATATGCTCAATTCAAATTAGTTTATTAGTGATACAACGCTAGTTGGGTACCTCGTCCAATGTGCAACATTTTTTCTTTTGGATTTACTAGAGGCTCCTGTAAAGGCACTAGTAGTTGGTCCGGCTTGCCGTTGAAAGGGTTGGTAGACTTGGTAAACTAGGGATAGCTTGTCCATAATCTCAATGATCTTATTAAATGATTGTCTTACAAATTCCCAATAGTTCCTTTCAAATAATACGTCAGCCTGCCCGTGTTGTTTAGAGGCTAATGCTTCGTAGAAGCTAGCCACAGATTCATCGACAGTCAGACCGTGGTTCTGATTTGCTGCCAAGCACTGATTGTTCCTTTCTCAGACCACTACCAAAGGTTCTCTTGGCATTCTTTTGAAATTATAGATGTTGTGCTATAGCTTGTGCTTGTTGGATTATCTATGGAAGTTCATAAGGAAGACTCTCTATATTTCCCCCCTGTTAAAGCAAACATCTGGTGGGAGAATTGACCACCATTCCGCAGCTTCACTCCGAAGAGTCATTGGGAAAATCTGAAGAGCCATGGCCTCCTAAGCAGGATGTCTTGTCCTAAGTACCCCCTCAACATTTGAGTGAAATTCTTTAGATGGACTTGGGGTTTTTCAGCCTCTTACACTTAAAATAGAGCATGCCTCTACAATGTTTACAATAAGTCATTTGCAATATAGAACTTTTGCTCAGTCATAGTACCAATGAACCTACTCCTATAGTCAACTAACAAAACCAAATAGAAAAAAATAAATATAAGAGACTCTAGAACTCAACAATAGAACTAACTGATAGTGAAATCAAATCAAAACCTAGCCATATTCCTTGTAAATGGCGCCATAATTTCTGACTAATCTTCACACTCCAATAAGAAAGCGGTCATTGTTAGTTATTAACCTAACCAAGGTTAGGATCGAATCCGAAGGGAATACAGGGCTTGATTACAAGATTTCACCACTAGTCATTCCTAGCATTTATGACTATAATAGCTAAGTGTTTTTTTTTGTATTTTACAAGCAAAATAAATCTACCACTAACTATACCATGAGGAGACACTCAATTTTAGGAACAACTTGGGAATTGTGTTCCCCATAGTTCGTTAAGTTGATTACCTTAGATAATATAACTATAATTGGTGATTTGTATGCAGGACAGTAATTTAGGTTCTTCTATCCCTCTATTGATGGTGAAGGTCTAATATCACCATAGCGCTTGGTAGGAAACCATGGTGTGCCAACTAACCATTACTTATAGTCCTAGTCTACCTCCCCTTGGTTAGGCTCGGTTGGTTAGATGGGAACACATCAATCAAATTCTGTCATCTACTTCCCTTTTGCTATTCGTCACTACCTTGGTCGGGATAGTGCTAGTAGGCGGGTTTTGGTGTTGGCCACCAGCAAACAACAATAATAATGAAGTAAAATAAATAATACATGCAAAACTCCAATCATAGAAATGCAAGAAACCTAAGTCATCTCAAGGTCAACTACACCATGGTCCCCAAAACCCCAAGTTGTGGGTGCTTAGCTACTCATAGCTAAGGCAAAACACATAAGAATGCAAATAATAAACATAGGTGAGAGCTTTAACAATACCAATGAAGAAAATAGGCACTACAAATTGCAAACCCACAAGCTTGATTGATTAACAATGAGTACGAGGCAAGATTGCAATCCCCCCAAAAAGGGTTTTCCAAGAGAAAAGAAATAAACTACTTTTGATAGCTCAGAAAAACTTCAAAATGTATCTATTGAATGTATACTGGTCGAACTCCCTTCCAAAAACCTAACTTAAACTATATATAGTATTTACAAAACAACCCTAGAATTTATATAGAAAGGATAACTAGCAGCTGATAATTTATGTAGGTACGACTTGTAGGATGATCTACGAGTCGTAGTCGGGGTCTTGTATCAAGTTTTTGGCAGCTTGGACTAAACTGGTACAACCTATAGGTATGAGTCATTACTTGAGCTATGACTTGTATGTTGGTCTCGAAGCTTGATATTTAGTTTTCGGTCCAACATCTTAGCTCTCTGATTCTTGCTATGAGTCAACCTCGTAGTGTAAATTACGACTCATATGACGTCCTAATAGGCGTGACCTCCACTTAGCAGATTTTTGAATTTTGGTCTCTAATTTTTGCTATGATATCACCTTATGACTCGTAGGGTGATCTATGACTCGTAGGTTGTACGACTCGTAGGTGGGCTCGTAAGGCTTATGCTTTAGAAAATCTGTAATTTTTCTTCAAATTCATACCAACCTAACCTTTCTGCAAAATCAACACTAAAAGACATCAAAACACTAAAAAGTCACTTTAAAACTGATAAAATCTCTTATTCTAGGCACCAAATGTGCGGTATTTTGATAGCACATCAGCTACCTCCGGGATTGTTATCGGGGTTGGCAATATCCTCAGTAAGTCAGCCTTGAACTTAGACAACTACTCTATAATAGCAATCATGTCAGCAGGTTGGACATCTTCGAGTCTCTTTTGGACCCGATCCTCAAAGGCATCTACTTTGGCATCCACTGCTCTAACTCTCTAATCTATTAACTCATGAGCGAATGCGTCTGCCCTTTCCTCCAAGTCCTAGACTGTCTGATAGACCTATGGTCTGATCTGGCCAGCTAACCTGCTCTGTTAGAGCTCCATATTCGCTACCCTGCATACCAACACTTAAAAAGCAAAAACAGACATAAGAGAAAAGTCTGCAGAGTTAACCTGTGTAGTAGAAGGCGCTGGTGTAGGTGTGCTTGAGGATGGCATCGCCTCGGTCTCAACAGTTAGAGGATGCTCTGAGGTAGCAAGGGTGGAATTGGTGGTGATTGGGGTTTGTTCCTGGGTATGTGGCTCTAGAGGGAATGAATCTGGTACTGGAGGAGAAACTTCTCTCTATAGGGCCACCGAGTTCACATTTGCCTTAATTAGCCTAGGATCCATAGTATGCAGGGCCTCTATATATGGGTATAAATGAAAGGAGACATGTACTCCTACCTTATTACACAATCTATGTATCATGATGGAAAAATTCAAAGAGGTCTGAGCACAAATCATCGACTCGTGGATTTGCTCGGCCATGACTCGGCCCAATCAATATCGTAGCAATCTAGAATGCTAGCTAGTAGTACAACTCACTTTAAAGTGATCACATTATCCATTAAAGTAGACCTGATATGCCAAAAGATAATAGAGCACTAAAACTCAGCTTGGAAGGAGTGGTGGGACTTCACAATCTAATCAGTGTGGTTTATGACCCACATAGTTTCTAAACCCTCCTCGCATATTTGGCTGGCTATCCACTTGATCAACTCGTCTTCATCTCCACATTCTTCTCGCTCACCACTTTCCTCATCTTTGTAATCCTATCATCATACTGTGCAGTGTAATAAGGCACTCTATAGTTCAGCTCGAACTGGACCCTCCTAATAGTTTCCTCGAAAATATCAATAATTTTACCCCAGGCTAGAACTTCGTGCAACCTCGTCCACTCTATAGCTTTCTTCCCTCTAGGAAGATCTTGGAGAATGGTGGCATAGCATGCGACAAAATATTTCTGGACTAGACATGGGACATACTTGCAGAACTCTTGTGATAGCCATCTAAGCCCATGTTGATCTCTGCCTCCATGTCCAGAACCCTACTCAATCAGAAGTCGTTAAGTCTTAACTCTTTATGAAATTGTCGAACAGGCTTTCCTTGACCCTTTGGTTCCATCCCCTTGTCATATATTTCCTTCATGCCTAGAATACACTATTTAGTACTTTCGGGGTCTGTGGAAGTGACACTAGTAGTGGGGTCAGCCAAAGATTGAGAATCAGCTCCCCCAGGTTGTTTTTGAGATGCCTCAATAGATCCTGACTCCTAAAGTAAGAGGCTATTATCTAACTCGTCTACATTAGCCTCCTTTTCAGCTTGGGAGGAACTAGTAACTTCTATCAGTGTTAGTGCAGTACGACCTCTAGTTTGAGGCACATTTGTACCAGGGTCTATTCTGACTCTATAGGCTTCCATAGAACCCTCTGACTATTCAGTTTCAAAGGCCTCATCCACCAATCATCTTCCCATGGCTTTGATAGCCTTTTTTATACTTTTCCGAGCCATGGGACATGAAAATTACGTTACAAACCCATGATGAGCACAACATTCATATATAATCCAATTACAAGAAAAGAAAGAATAACATAAAGAAATAAGAATTAAAAACTAAGAAAATAAACACAGAAAAAATACCACTGAACCAGTTGCAGATCTGCAGGTACAAGGCATAGGTACAACTCCTAAGGTGACCTACGAAAGGTATAATAGCCTCGTGGTGCTAAGGTGATAGAAAAATCACATTTTGATCACAAATACAAGGCTTAGGTATGACTCGTAGGTTAACCTATAAGTTGTATCCTGGGCTCGTAATAGGGAACAAAATACAACTCAGAACAAGGCAGGTCCGATGAGTCCCTCACTATGATTCGTAGTCGGCATAACAAGTCATAGTTTGGTCTCTTATGGTAAGTGTTAAGGAACTATATATGACTGTTTCCTCCTACGAGGGACCATTATGACACATATGGTGACCTATGACTTATAGTGGTTCCTCATAGCAGAAAATAGAAGGCACCTAGGGTGCCTGTAACCTTCCCACAAGAACCAAAGCAAATCGATTTACAAAAATAAACATAAAAGCAACATATCACCATAAACACACAATTAAACCCAATATGAATCATGTCAACACAACCAACCACAACCCCTCAATTGATGATGTTTACGCTCCAATAAGAAAGTGGTCATTGTTAGCAATTAACCTAACTGGAGGTTAGGGTCAAATTCATAGGGAATACAGGGCTTGACTACAAGAATTCACTATCAACCATTTTGAGTATCTATAACTAAAGTCTCTAAATGAGGGGTGGGGGTGGGGGTTTGTGATTTTAAAAAAAGTGAAATAAATACTGTACTACTTCGCGACAAAACACTCAATTTTAAGAATAACTTGGGAATTTTGTTACCCATGGTTCGTCTATTCGATTACGCTAGACAACATAACTATAATTGGAAATTTGCACACAGGACAATAACTTAAGTTCTTCAAGCCCTCTTTTGAAAGTGAAGGTTGAATTTCACCATGACGCTTGATTGACAACCATGGTGTGCCCACTAATGTTACCTATTATCCTAGTTAACCTCCCCTTGGTCAGGTTTGGTTAATTAGATGAGAACACATTAATCGAATCCTATATCTACTCCCCTTTTCCTATTCGTCACTACCTTGGTCGGGATTGTGATAGTAGACAGGGTTTGGTGTTGGCTACCGCCAAACAACAATCATAATGAAGAAAAATAAACAATATATGCAAAACTCCAACCATAAAAATGCAATAAATCTAGGTCATCTCAAGTCGACTACCCATGGTTCCCACAAAACCAGGTTGCACTTAGCTACTCATAGCTAAGGCAAAATCAAGAAAGATGCAAATACAAGACATAGTTGAGAATTTTAGCCAAAACAATGAAACATGATACACCACAAGTTGCAAACCATATGTTTGATTGATTAAGAATGAATACAATATATGATTTGCACTCCCCAAAAGTGGCTTTTCCAAGAGAAAATTAAAATCTACACAAAAATCCTAAAATATTCTAGAGAGAATATTCAAAGGCAATCCTCAATGTTCAAGTCTGGGATTCCTCCAAACAAACCCTAACTTAAAGTATTTATAGTAGTTACAAATTAACCCTAAAAATTACACAAAAAAAGGCAGCTGGCAACTAGTACGCTCGTAGGTACGACTCATAAGGTTTCCTATGATTTGTAATCAGGGTCTTATATCTGGTACTTGGCATTTTGAATTCAATTGGTATGACCCACTAGTACGAGTAGGTACAAGTCATTGATTGGGCTACGAATCGTATGCTCTTCTCGTAGTCTAGGCCTTTAGTTTTTGGTCCAAAGTCTTGGCTCACTATTCCTTGCTATGAGTCCACCTATGACTCGTAGGATGGCCTCATAGGGCTAACCTCTTCTTAGCAGATTTTCTAATTTTTGCTCTATATTTTGTGCTACGAGATCACCCTACAACTCGTAGCTTAGGCTATGACTAGTAGGTGAACTTGTATATCCAGCAAAAATTTGTAATGTTCTTCCAAAATCATTCCAACCTACTTTTTCTGCAATAACAACACAAAAATCATATAAAAACATAAAAAGTCGCATTAAGAACTCACAAAATCCCTTGTTTTAGGCATCAAATATGTTGTATTTTAACATCACATCATCAATCAAACAACAATCTATAATTACTTTCATGATATACCTAAGATCACCTAGTCTTCCACTTATAATCATCAATAACAATATATTACAATGGAGATTCTAAGAGAGTTCACAGCTCCAAACACGGGTACCATGAATGAGTATATTTGCACATACCAATATCCCCAAATTTTAACTCTGACATGATTTTATAAATTGATCACCCCAACAATCATTCATTAAACATATGATCACTATACCAATATTACAACCATCCAACAAGAGAAATCATACCATTTAAATCAAGCTAGGGAGTTTAACAGACCCAAACCCTAATTCTCATGCTGATACAATCATCTTCTCATGTGAATAATCACTATGATCGGAAAATTTACATTCATTCAACAATATTCAAAGATCATACCATGAGTGTGTCAAATTTAACCAAGAAAACTTACCAAATGAGCAAATGAAGATCGACTAGATGCAATGAGAAAAATGGGAGAAGCCAAAACCCTAGTTTATTGTACTTGCCGAAAAGTGACGTAGATGGTCAGGACAGTGATCAGAATAATGAAGGGAAAAGGGATTGGGGAAATTCTTGGAGATTAGGTCACAAAATAAGGGTTTAGGGGTCAAAATAATTTTGACCCCATATTATATCAAACGGGGTCAACTTTAAAAATTTTGCAGATCGGGTCTACGAGACTCCTACTAGGAGTTGTAGTGTTTCCTATGACTCATAGGTTGTGGTCGTGTAGTATACCTCAACACTTAGAGAAATTGAAATTCATACCTGGGCACTACAAACCCCACTTATGACTCATAGAGGACCCTACGAATCGTAAGGTTTGCTCGTAGTGTGTGTCCTAACTTTTAGTCCTTATTATTCCTCTTTACGAGGCATGACTATGAGTCGTTGTGTGAATTACGACTGGTAGGCCTACTCGTAAAGTCTACTCCAATTGCAATATTCTTCAAATCTTCAGTTCTTGATTTATACCAATAAACGAAACCTCAAAATATTCTAATGTTCAAAATAATACAACCAGTCTAGTGTTTTAACACTCGAAATAAACATTAAACTACTACCTAACAATTTAAATATCTAAACTAAACTTATACAAACCAAAAACATCAAAGAAACTTGGGTGGCATTCCAAGAAGTGCCTTGTTTAACGTCATGGCTCAACTTTGTCATTATCTATCATAAAACATCTTCAATGGCCAAAAATTCACTCTTCAACTCATCCAAAAGTTTCATTGAGTGGAAGATGTCAAACACAATGTCACAACCCAACCCAGGGATCGTGATTAGTGCCGATTGGGCACCAGACAAACTCTAAACCAGATTTTCATTTATAAGGGCTAAGAAATTTATCAAAATTTCGACAGAGTTTCCTTTATTTTACGGATTAACCACACGTGCAAACAGCGAACCCAACAAACAACAAACATCAATATACATATATATGCGAGCCGACAAGGTCACTGCTGTGGTAGAACGACCCAACAAACATATCATACATACGAAGTCATACAAAACACAATATCTCACACCCACATGTATACACAGCCCTCTACACATACGAAGTAAATTATAGGACAGGACAGGGCCCTATTATACCCTCGAATATACATAAATGCAAAATACAGAAAGTAAGTGTACATGTATATACCAAAAGTTCAGCTCCTGATACAAAGGAAACATGTCAAGGGTAGACAGAGATCCTAAGAAAAAGGCTCTCTAACCTGTACGTTGATACCTGCGGGCATAAACGCAGCCTCTCCGAAGAAAGAGGGTCAGTAAGAAAAATGTACCAAATATGTAAAGCGAAAAGTACGAAATATAAGTGAGAGTAATAATCTTAATAAATTATATAAGTCAAACCTGTATGTAAACATCAAAATATTTCTTTATTCAAAATATCAAAATAATGCATATCGGACGGGAACGATGGCGACCTCCAAACTCGCGCCATACCATAGCATAACACTAGAAGTTTCTGCAACACAAATCCCAACTATAACATAGATGATCCAAGGTGAAGGGGCCACACACTCACGTCATAGGATAAGTGAGCCGAGGCGAAGGGGCCAGACACTCACGTATCATAATGCGTAAAGGTTATCATGCCCGTTATATATAAGTGAGCCGAGGAAAAGGGGCCACGCACTCATGTGGGCTGGGGCAAAAGGGACAAGCACCCACATGTCATGATGCCAACATATCCCAAGCCCAGCTCCTTATGTCTCCAAACTAAGCAAAGCCGGCCCATGGGCAAATTGACCTGCCGTATCCAACCTACTTCGAAATATATATACATATATATATATAGTTATACATAAGCACAATAATAACCAGCCCAGGAACCGGTGAGGAAAACCAAAATGGCACGAATAGAGTCTTGACAATCACATGCATAAAAACTAGTTCCAAAAACTTAGCAATATGCCCAATGTTCATTTTTTCTTTGAAATAAAAAAGTTATTCGTTTATAAAACTTGCCGAAATTTGTCAAATCTACGCATAAGGTGATTTCAAGGAACTTGCTTAATTTTCCATCATACACATTACTAAACCGGCTTCAAAATAATTTTTTAAAGTGATTTTGAAACAATAGAACCCATAGCTTTTCAATTATTTATCTTTCGGTCAAACGAACACTATTTATGGATTCTAAAGTGTCAAAAATTAAGGATGAAGTAAATTTAGTATATGTGCGGCAAGGAATGAACTTAGATCCCATTTAGGCTTTCCGTTGAACGTTACGGGCATTTGTGCCCTCCAACAAAATACATTCTTTCAACATACTCAACCATTTCACACTTTTTTATACAACTTGCGGATCTACATACCCAAGAGTCAAAATATAAATATAATTTTATAAAATTACCAAGGAGTGAACATAAGATATATTTGGACCCAAATTGTAAAGGAAAAGGAATTTTTCAAACATAAGACGTTGACCCAACTTAACTAATTCATGCCAAGAGGTAGACATATTTACATACCTTGATCCTTTCTCCAGCTAACTCCAATGCAAGACCAATCCACTTTATGCTTCCGGATGTCCAACGTCTACACAAATTATGATAACGTTAACGATTAACAACTATATCGGGTTTTAAATCCTAACTCTCTAGTTCCAAATTTTATAAAAATTTCAGCAGCATCTCCACTTAAAATACGCTGCCCCAGAAATTCAACTCAGCTCAAATAATCATTCAACAACAACAACAACCTACAACATAAATAAACCTTGTCCAATACCATTACAACATCAAAACACCACCAAATGCTATTGCCACATAATTGGTAAAAACAGGGCAGCATTTATACAAACACATATCTACCATATTCAAGCCTTCCTATATACTCCAAGAACTATAATA
>JAOTQJ010198245.1:3389-20388 GCA_025642045.1 Solanum sejunctum | reverse complement strand
CTACATGGATTTTACTTAGCTTAATTTGGGATTTGAATATTATGATTCCTAAAATTCTATTGATGCATGAGTATTGTTTATTTGATGGTTTTAATGTGATTTAAACTGTTATAAGAGGATTTACTTTAGGTTTATGAAGTTATAAGTATGTATGCTCCCCTTTTGAAATCATTTATGCATGAGAGATTATACTATGGAATTAAATATAGAATTAATTATGTTTTCACTTCAACTTCATATTATAAATATTCACTTTAAATGGGTTCTTAATTACCCATGTCAATTTCCTCATTGCTCATAGCCTATGCATTCATGTACACGGATTATTTTGAAAGATTATGTTATGTGTAAGCGCAATTTCCTTTTATGGTATAATTTTGATAAAAGGTTAGTTATGACAATATTGTTATCACATACATTTCTTTGATTTTTTCTCTTTAAGCATTTTGAGTACTTGTACCATTTTGTTTATGAATGGGTTATTCCTATGCATGAGTATCATGACTACGAAATTATGACTTTGGCATTTGAGCCTAAGTATCAATTATTAAGAATTGTGTTTGGCTTATTAGCCTAATTGTGCATTGAAATGATTTAAAAAAATGATTATTGCCTCTTTGACAGTATGTAGATGAATATTATAAGTATTCTTGTGGGATGACGACTTAGCTTGTTGTGTTGAGGGTCTTGGGGTAGTTTGGGCTACTTGCATAGCATATTTCTAATGATTGTAGAACCTGTAAGGTTGTAATACGATGGGTGAGGATGGTCGATCTATTTAGTCAATTATGATAGGTTATTCAATTTTGTAAGATTAATCTTTGGTTTAGGTTTTGTCCTTATGTGAGAATGACGATGGGTGACATCCGTAAGTGTCTTTTTTAGACTAGGAGTGAGCATTTTGAATATTGGTGGAGTTTGTTGGTTGGGTTATGCATCAGTTGTGTTTATGGGTTTCATTATTAGGGTCTTAAAATCCTACCTTGATATGTTTGTGGTGGTCTCTATGATGGAGTATTGATTTGTTTAGAACTTTGAATTATTCAGGGGTAGTGTTGCAAGTCTTGGAGGATGAGAGGTTGTTTGCTAAATTTATAGGTAGGCATTGTGGGTAGCAAGAAAGTAATTAGAATTCCTTATGGAATATGGTATGAGTGTGCATTAGTTTTCCCAGTAAGGCTAATGTTATGGTTGGTACTCTACATGGGGTGCCTATGGATATCCAAGCATATGTGGAACATGTTGGCAAAGAGGAGACTAGTAGGGTCTATCGGTTGACTAAATAAGGGGTTAGGTTGAAATAAGTTGTGCATGAAAGTATAGTGCTCTTGATGGCTCCAAATCTTCTTAGGTTAAGAGGTTTAGATTAGGCAAGGCCTTAATTCCGCCTTATTAGAGTTAGAAGTATTGGGTGAGAAGATGATAAAGTGGACATTGTCTCTCAAAGAGGAGATGGTGGTTATGGTACCAAGTAGGTTAGGTCTATTCAAGGTTGACAATTGACTTGAGGATTATGAGTCATTATAGAGTGTAGAGGGAGGTTAGTAAGGTTGCATAGGTTAGGGAATTGCCTACGGTAGGGGTATGGTTTATCCAGCTTGTCATGCTTCTAGGTGGAGGGGATGTGTTGGTGACCCTAATGCTATAGAACTCTTCGAAGTTGTGGGTGAGGTGGAGGATAAGTTGACTTAGAAGGAGGTCCCGGTGTTGTTGTTGGATAGATGAGTGGAGAAATTGATTAATAATGATGTAGTGTTCGTCAAGGCCCTTTGGAAGAGTTATCTATTCGTATGTGTTTCCCGGAATCTGGTGTGGACATGGAGAAGAGATATCCATATCTCTTTCACTCTATTCAAGATTATTATGACATGCCAAGTCCTTTCTACGATTCCAAGTCCTATGTTTCAGCCCCTATGTCATTCATGTGCATTTATGTTTAAGTTGGCAAGTTTATTATGATTTTATGCTTATGCTAAGGTTTTGAAAATGATGTTTTAAAGTGTATTATTGTATTCTTATTGGGGATGATATATTTATGATTACTCTTCTTTTGTAAATATCTTTGACATTCAGGGACGAATGTTCCCAAGGGGGAGATACTAAAACGAGCCCAAAATGTGCCTGCAAATGTGCCTCAGAAGTTCCTTGAATTATAATTTTTATATATACAAAACTCCATTTGTTATTTCAAAATTTTGGCTTCATATCAGATGCTTGACTCAAGCTTCAAGTCACCATTAAAGCCTTCTTCAAGGTTTCTCCAAAAGCTAAGGTATGTGGTGTTGAACCGTTGGGTCCTTCCATCCATGGTGCCTAAACCCTCTTTTACTTAATAATGCATGATTTAAAGTTGATTTTACATATGGGTATTATATATTGAGAAATTTACTACACATTGATTTTAGTTCATAAAAGTATGGTTGTTTTAGTATGCTTTAAGCCGTAAATGTTGGATATAAAGTTAGATTTAATATGGGGTTTTGAAGTGAATATCTTGGGGGTGTTGAAAGGTGTTGATTAAAGGTTTTACAGTAGATTTTCTTGCATTATTTCATCTCTAAATTGTATGGTCTTTTACCCCTATTTCACACCCCCAACGTGTTTGATAAAATGTCCGGTTATGGTTTCTTGAGGAAATAAAGGCCCAAAGCATGAGATATGATATGAATGATGTTATGATAATGAAAAGAACTTATGAATATGGTATCAATGACTATATGATGATGAAATGATCTTATGAATATGATGAACTCTATATAAAGTGTTGTATTAGACCATGCCCAATCCGGGAGGGAGAAGAGCCTGGGTAACCGAGGGAAAGGCTTGTACTTCTCCACCTAGTGATGGGGCAGCAGCATCAATAACCGAGATAGGGGTTTATATTCATAAATTGAGATGGAGGTTCATACTAATCCACCTAGGTGATGGGGCGATATTATCACCAACCGAGATGAGGGTTCGTACTCATCCACCTAAGTGATGGGACGGTATCCTCACTAACCCCAATGGGTTTATACCTTGGAAATTTATCTTGGTCTTTTCTACATATATGATATTCTACATGAGCATGGATTACTTAAGCATATTTTACTTATGTATTGATCATGCATGTCATATTGCTATATTATGCCTATTGTCTATCGTTATGCATTTTGGATTATGATGCTTATCTCTTATCGCATTGCATCCTATATACTTACTACATTCAAACATACTAATGCATACTCTTACCTACATGGTATCACTATGTAGGGACTAGGGCTCCTATTGATTCTTCTTGCGGCTAGATGGATTGTTCAAGTTAGCCATCTGTGAGTCCTCCATGTTGGGCAAGGACTATTCTCTCACATTATGTATTAAGATTCTCTTTAATTTATCGTATTCTTATGACTATGAGGGTGAGCCTAGTTGTATGTATTTTCCGCCACTATATCTATGTAGTAGATATGCTGTTGGATAATGCTATGTCTTTATGCTATGAGTTGATTCTATTGTCTCTTGACAATATTTTACGACAAGTTCTCCAATAGTCCCTTTAACCCTTAGTTCTACTCTTCAAATGTTATTTTATTATTTTTTTGACCAAGGATGTGTAATTATATACTACGAGGCTTGTTTGGGGTTTCTTTGAGTTCCCTATTCATCGGTCACGTCTAGGCCCTAGGCTTCGATTGTGATATTCACTCTAATCCAGGTACCAAACTATCATTTTCAAAACTAGATTGCAGAGCAACTAAGCACAACAAAAATATGATGATGAATCTGGCAACTTAACTATGATAAGCTAAGGAGCTTCAACCATCCACAATCATTGATATTTCCATATGCTAATCAAGTAGTGCAAATGCCCTCATAGAAATAAAGTCCCTCTTACTCACTCAAAAAGCATTAAGAATTCAGGGACTGACGAAGCATTCTAACTCTCACAAATGAAATTCATCCAAAATGACTAACACCATAGACTTGCCTCTATACTCATCTTCTGGCTAGGTGACAAAGTGCATTTGGATCAATTTAGGACTTAAGGGTTTGTAACATAGGTTCGCCGAGCTTTGGATGACAATTTAGGCAAGTAGTGACTAAAAGCTTTCCTTTAACTATGTTTACCACCACTCTTGTTTTCTTCATAATCAATCCATTTTCACTAAATCCACCATTATTCTCCTATTTCAAGGTTTTCCCAAGTGTTTTCTTTCTCTTTTCAGCTGTGCCTTATTTCTAAACTCATTTTTGCGAATTTTTTCTCAATTCAAGTCACTTTTATTCTCTTTATCTTCCCAGGGCTCATGATTTTTCATTTCTTTCTTTATTTCCCAACTAACCACCTCATTGTTATTACTTTAACACAATAAGGGGCACACTCAACTTAAGTTTTTAGCCTGAGGTGAAGTACACAATATCTATTCACCAAACTAGGGCCATAAATTGTAGCCACCGCCAACTTAGGCTTTTAGCCTCAATTAAGGTTCACATGTTCAAACATAGACCAAGTCCAATGTCAAGGTATTTCATAAAACAAGGTTACGATGGTAAGGTGTCAAGAAAGAATGAGTACATGAGAAGCTCAAAAATTTGGAATAAGGAATTCACTTACTCATTTGGTAGGTCATTTAGTCTAAGAGTGTGTTCACTCAAAGAACAAAGGCCTAAGATCCTTTCCAAACCAACCACATCACTAAACCAATTTTAGAGTGACAAGGAAACTTTTGAGTCCATACATGATGCATGAATGTAGCAAAATAAGCTCACAACACACATTGTACTGCACCTATAATCAAGTATAGACTTACAAGTCATGTTAAAGCCTCAACTTATCTCCTAATTATTAGAACAAACATTGCCAGATACTCAAGATGCATGAATGCATCAACAACCACAATCTCAAAAATTTTGAGGGTACCTAATTTTTCATCATAATTTAAAAAGCGTTTAAAGACTATGTATATGTCAACAAATAATATTACTATGTATTTACAAACTATCTACACTACCTAGAACATGTTGATTAAACAAAACATTAAACATCCACAGGGAAAAAGAAACATGACAAGAAAACCTTGGGATCAAAAATAGGGGGATATGGACTCGAGGCTACTCAGACTTCACCTTAATCTATAACTTCCCATACCCAACAAAAATAGAATACATTGTCCTTAAAGTAAAGACAAGAATGAAAACCAAACATAATAACACACACACATACATACACACACACACACACAGATCTATATATATATATATATGCGTACATTACAAACCAAAAAGTAACATCCAGAATATAAGTAGAAACAACATCCAACATAAAAATATTTAAACAACTCCAAAAAACAACATAATAAAAAGATTGTCTAACAAAAGAACAAAGTATCCATAAAGAAAAGATAAGAACTAGGGTCAAAAGGGTTAAATATCATGATGCTCAAGCATCGGTATCTATCTGGTCAATAGTGTCCTGGCTCACGACCTCCTTTTCAGCAATCTGGGTCGCAGCTGTACGATAATTACCCTCTCCATGTGAATGTTGCTGATGCCTGTCTCTCTATATGGATGCTAATAGGATTGACTCCTGCACCACCTCTTTTGGTATCAGCTCCTCTATCGGGACTGCTGGGTCATCAGGTCTAGGACTTTTTTGTTTAAACTCTAGGTCATCTATCTTGGGGGGCCTCTTCCCATTAGCATGTGGGCGATCAACTAGCAAGTCAAACACTTTGTCACCCATCGGTACCAACTCTTGGACTGCAATAGGGGCTGCTAACATCTGTAATAAGTAGGCCTTAAACTTGGTCAACTCATATGTTACCATGCTCATATCAATAGGCTGATCACCCTTAAGCCTCTGCTAGAATCTCACCTCAAAATCATTAACTCGGGCATCTACCTCTCTAACTTTCTCATTTACCAAATCATGGGTGAATATCTTTATCCTCTCCTTTGAGTCCCTTATAGTCTGGCTGATCCAAGGTCTGACCTATGCTGCTAAAGCTTGCAGCCTAGACTCCGCTGTAGCTACCCTGTGTAGTAGTGCTTAAAATGTAATAACAGAGATAATAGAATCAACATGTTTTTCGTAGATACTGCTAGTGCTAAAGTACTGGAGGATGGCGTGTACTCAATCATAACAGCTGGTGAAGCCTCTGCAGTAGCTGCAGTAGTGTCAGTAGCAGCAGGAGTTGAACCTTGAGTCTGAGGCTCTACCGAGAATGGATATGCAATAGAAGGTCGAACAGCTCTTTATAGGGCCACTGGGTTCTCATCAACCTTGATTAGACTGGGATCCGTCACATGCATAGCCTCTACATGAGGGTCCAAGTGGAGAGAGACTCACACCTCAGCTTCCTTGCATAATCTATGTATCAACATGAGGAATGGTAATGTCTGCTGCTTGCAGACTATCGACTCTCGGATCTGCTATGCCATAACATAATCCTAGTCAATTTCATACCCTGCCAAGATACAAGCCAATAACACAGCCCTCTTTAATGTGATCACATTATCCACAAACGTGGGTCTGATGTGACAACAAATAATGGACTACCAAAACTTTGCCTGAATAGGAGGTAGGCCTTCAGAATATATCTAGTCTAGTTTGCAACTCATGTTGGCTCAACACCTTCTTCGCAAGTTCAGCTCATTATCCGCATAAAGAGCTCTATTCTCAGTCCAGCATCCTTTTGATTAACTGCCTTTCTCATATCTGCAATCCTCTGGTCATACTTCGAAGTGAAATGTGGCACTCTTTAATTTGGCCAGAATTGTACCCTCCGAATAGTTTCTTTTGAGATATCAACAACTGCACCTCTGACCAAGACTTCACTCAATCGTGGCTGCTCAATGGGCTTATTATTCCATAGAAGATTGTTGTGTACAATAGCATAGTAGGAGGAATAGAATTCTTGGACTAGGTAAGGGGCATACTTTCCCAATACTTGTGATAGCCATCCTAGCCCCTGATGCTCAACTTCAGCTTCTACCCATATTATATTACTTAAACCTGAGTCTTTTAACCTTGCATCCTCATGAAATCTCTGCACCAGCCTCCCTCGACTTTTTTATGTAGTCTCTTTTCGTAAATCTATCTCATCCCTAGGACATACTACCTTGTGCTTTTAGGGTCTGTGAAGGTGACAGTGTAGGTAGAATGGGTTGGCTCTAGGGGAGTAGTCTCCTCTCCCTAAGCTTGAGAAATCTCAAGAGAATCAAACTTAGAGAGTGAAGCAATATCATTTGATCCTTCTTCATCACCCTCCCTTTCTGACTGGGAGGGACTATCTACTTCCAATGGAACCCTTGTTGTTTGTGATCTTGTCAAGGGCACGTTAGCTTCAAGGTCAGAGTGCAGATTCATCTCCTCAGTGGATTGATCATCATCTGATGTTTCATCTTGGAGTTGATATCCTGAAGTTGAGGTAGCACCCCTTCAACCTTTTGGAGGCATTGTCTCTGAAAAACCACTACATACCAAAGCATGAGTCCCATGATGTTTTCTTCCAACAAAACACAATCAAACAACAATCAATAAAATTACTCAAGTAAAAACAATTAAACTATGTGCAGGATTGTAGGTACGAGGTAAAGGTACGACTCGTAGGGTGACCTATGAGCCATACTATAGCTTCAAAGTACCAAGGTATCATAGAGAAGTGCATTCTGTGATCAACTACGAGACGCAGGTACAACTTGTACTGTTGTCCTATGAGTCATAGTCTATACTCATATCTCATTGCAGAAATATTTTGAACATTCAGATCTAGACCACGAGACCAACACAATGAGTCATAACAAGTGCTATCAGTCATAGGTAAGTCTCGGATGGAAAATATTATGATATCATAGATGGTTCTTGCCTTCTACGAAGGGCCACTACGTCTCAAAGGGTGACCTACGACTTATAGGGGGTCCTCGTAGAAGAAAGCAAAAAACACCCCGGGTGCCACTAAACTTTCAAAAATGTCCAAAAGGCAACTAGGAAGCACAAGAAATCAAAAACACATAGTTAACCCTATAATACATCTAATCACTCCACTTTACAAGATATCCAGTAATGAAATATGAATCCTCCTTTTCGGTCAAAACATATAGTATGAACTACTTTTGGAAACCACCCAATTTCATTAATAGTATAGCACATACAAAGGCATAAGAAAGGGTTACTCAAGTTCATACCTAATTCTTTTAGCAACAAAATTATTACTACCCAACACCACCAAATTTAAGCGCCAACATGGTCTCACAAGATAACTACCTATAGATCATCAAAACAAATACACCAAACAACCATATCAAACATCATAATTATCAAGCAACAATAGAAACAGAGAACCTAATCACTACACAAGAGTAGGCAATTCTCAATCATACTCTTCATACTACCATAATCACTTACAAAAGGCTTTGCTTACCCAGATCATACAATATTCATTCAAATACTGACAAAGCAAGATTGTCTCATGGGTATGCCAAACTTAACCACGAATATTTACTAGATGAAAAATGAAGATATGATGAGAAGGAGAGGAAAAGCCAAAACCCAAGGGAATTTCCCTTTTGGGGATATGCTAATGGAAGAATGGTTTAAGGATGAATGAAATAGTGCAAAATGATGTTTGGGGATTATAGTGGAAGAAAAAACATTTAAGGGAGGGAAATGAGGAGGCAACAGATATTACTCTTTTAATATTCCAAACAGGGTCACTTTTAAAATTCTACAGGACTAGTCTATGAGACCCCTACTACAAGTAATAGGGCATCCTTCGACTCGTACATCATGATCTTGTAGCAGACCCTACACTTAGGAAAATATTGACGCCACACCTGGAACTATAAACCCTACTTATGACTTGTAGAGTACTCTACAAACTGTAAGGTTAGCTCGTAGCATATGTGTTAACCTTCCATGGTCACGGTTTCTCTCTATGAGGCATGACTACGAGTCATAATGATGATCGTGACTTATAGTCCTGCTCGTAAAGACTACTCCCATCAATAATCTTTCTACTCCTCATTCTCTTATTTGTTCCCACAACTAATTACTCAAGATACACAAAATGCAAAATCATGCAACTGATTCTAAGTATTAAGAATCATAACAAAATAGTATACTACTATTTAACAAGTTAAACAAATGAAGACATCATAAAATAAACCAAAACACAAAAGATGCTTAGGTTACCTCCCAAAAAGAACCTTGTTTAACATCGTGGCTCGAATTTGCCATCCTGGATATTTAGACTTCTCCAGGAGTCTTATCACTGCTCCATCGACACTTCCTTACTTGTCCTGCACCGACTCTAGCTCTTCAGCAGGCTGCTCCATCCTATCTCCAAGCTTTTGTATTGCTATGATTTGTTGTTCTACCTTGTACCTACCCTTAATAACATCAAACTTAATCTCCTAAACAACATCCTCTTTCTCGTTGACATTGGTCAGGACTTGTTCAAGCATATGCTCAATCATTGTTAGCATATTAATGAAGTAATGTTAGTATGGTAACCTGATCCAATTAGGTGTATTCTCTTTTCTGGTATTGCTTTGGTTTCCCTCGAATATACTAGTGGATGGCATTAGTTATTTTTTCATGGTTGATAAACTTGCATGATCACAGATAACTTAACGATGTATTCAGTGATTTCGCTAAATGGTTGTCTCAAAAATGCCCAACACTCCCCTCTAACTAAAGCATCAACATGTCCTTGTTGTTCAGAGAGTAGTGCTATGTAGAAGCTAGCTCCAATTTATCGTCAGTCAGATAATGGTTTTGATTCATTGCTAACCAGTTCTTATACCTTTCCCAAGTTGCCACCACAGATTCTCCTAGCACCTTTTTAAAATTGTAGATGTTATATTATAGGTCTTGCTGGTTAGGCCCCTTAAAGAATTTCATAAGGAAGACTCTCTGCACCTTCCCCCAGCTGTAACAAATATCTTACAGTAGAATTGACTATCATTCTATAGTTACACTCTGGAGAGTCATAGGGAAGGCTTGAAGAGCTATGGCCTTCCAGGAAGGATGTCTTGTCCCAAGAACTCCCCTCAACGTTTGAGTAAAATTTTGCAGGTGAATTTGGAGGTCTTCGAACTATTATCCATAAAATAATGCTCGCCTCTGTAAGATTTCCAATAAGTTGTTGGCGATGTAGAGCTTTTGTTCATTCATGGTGCCAACCAACCTGTGAATAGACCTAAATAGTAAAAACAAAAAGTAAAAGTAAAATACAAGAGAGTCTCGAAATTAACACTTGAACTAATGAATAATGGAATCAACTTTAAAACTAGTCGTATTCCTTGCTAACGACACCATAATTTTTGAAAATTTGATGTTTACGCTCTAACAAGAAAGCGGTCATTGTCAGTAATTAACTTAACTGAAATTAGGGTTGAATCCACAGGGAATACAGGGTTTGACTGCAAGACTTCATTACTAATCACTTCAAATATCTATAACTAAAATCTCTAAAAAGAGGGGGGTTGTGATTCAAGAACAAAACTAAATATGCACTATACCACGACGCAGGAAACACCCAATTTTAGGGACAACTTAAGAATTGTGTTCCCCATGGTTTGTTGACTCGAGTAACCTAGATAATAAAACCATAATTGAGAGACTCGCATGCAGGATGGCAAATTAGGTTCTTCCATCCCTCTTCTGAAGGTGAAGGTGGAATTTCACCATGCCGCTTGGTTAGCAACCATGGTGTGCCAAATAACCATTACGTATTATCCTGGTCAACCTCCCTTAGTGAGGTTTGATTGATTAGATGAGAACACATCATTTGAATCCTTTCACCTATTTCCCCTTTCCTATTTATCACTACCTTGGTCAGGATCGTGATCGTAGGCAGGGTTTGGTGTTGGCATAGATAATGCATGCAAAACCCCAATAACAGAAATGCACAAACCTCGATCATCTCAAGTCAACTACCCATGGTTCCCACAACCCCATGTTGTGGGTGCTTACCTACTCATGGCTAAGGGAAAATCAATAAAAATGCAAATGCAAGACATGATTGAGAATTTTACCAAAGCAATGAAGACTGAAGGCGCCACAAGCTTGATAGATTGACAATAAGTACAAAGCAAGATTTGCAATCCCCAAAATTGGTTTTTCTAAGAGAAAAATGAAGAACTTTGCTAGAACACTAAAATATTCTTGAGAGAATATTCAAAGGCACATTCAATGTCTCTCCAATGGAATCTCATTCTTCTCCCGAAAATAAAACCTAACTTAGAGTATTTATAGTAGTTTCAAGTTTAATCCTGAAAATTACACAGAAAAGATAGCTGGTAGCTTGTATGCCTCACAAGTACCACTCGTAGAGTGACCTACGTGTCATAACCAAGGTCTTGTATCACGTTCTTGGCATCTCGGACTCAACTGGTATGAGTCGTAGATTAGGCTATGACTCATATGCTCATCTTGTAGTCTAGGCCTCTAGTTGTTGATCCAAAGTTTGGGTTCTCTATTTCCTGCTACGAGTACACCTACACAAGTCATTGTCAAACTTAAGACTCGTAGGATGGCCTCATAAGGTTGACCTCCACTTAGCAGATTCCTTTTTTTTTATCTGTTTCTTGCTATAATAACACCCCATGACTCGTAACTTTATCTATAACTCATAGGTGAACTCATATGTCCTATGCTTCAGCAAAATCTACAATTTTCCTTCCAATAAGACCAACCTAACTTTCCTACAAGAACAACAAAAAATCACATAAAAAATATAAAAAGTCACATTAAGAACTCACAAAATCCCTTGTTTTAGGCATCAAAAGTATTGTATTTTGACAATATATCAATGGGCCCTACCATCAATAAAGACACAACATATATTCAACTAATCCAACCCAAGAATGACATTAAAATCTACCACATCGAATCCAACAACTCACAAGGGAAGAGCTAATGCAATAATAACACAATATTGATGAACCTTCTAGCAACAATAGACTCAATAAAAGTGTGGACACCAAGGTTCATAAAACCACTTTGGGCACACATGAAGCCCGTAAGCAACAAAAGGAAAAATTAAAGGAATAGGGACACCTGAACCTTTCCATTCATACACATTAATGTCAAAGAAACTCACCTTGGCCTTGAGGACGACCCTCCTTGCCCTTTTTTTGGATATAAGGGCAATCAGTAAGCATTTGTCATGATGATGCCTTTCACAATTTGGACATTTTTTAAAACTCGTTCCACCATCAACTCCTTGAAACTGGTCAACCTCAAACTGATCCCTCTTGGACTCCCCGCTCCTTTTCTTCCTAAGCTTCTCCACCTCCATTTGTTCAGCATAGGTCATCAAACAGGACAAGTCCATATCACTAATCAACATAGCAGACTAACATTCTTCACTTACCAAGTTGGACACACCCATCACGAACTTGCTCACTCTAGCCCTTGGGTTGACAACCAAGTGAGGAGCATACTCTGAGAGTTGGTTCAACTTGAGGGCATACTCCTTTAGACTCATTGACTCTTGTCTCAAATTCATGAATTCTATCAATTTGGATTCCCTAAACTCACTAGGGAAGAACATACTAAGAAAAACTACCTTGAGCTCCTCCTAATGCACCATATTGTTGATTCCAATATCCTTTCTCCATTGGTTATACAATATATGTGCCACCCCCTTAAGTTTGTAGGCCGCCAACTCTGCCTTAGTTTTCGATATAATACCCATTATGGCTAATACCTTAGAAATCTCATCAATAAACTATTGTGGATCCTCATCCACCTTTGACCTATAGAACACCTGTGGTTTCATTTGCATGAAGTCTCTCACCCAAGAAGCCGATATAGGGGCATGAGAGGCTTGGGCACCTTGGCTGACTTGATTTCCACAACACGAGCAAGCAAGGAGACAGCCTCATGAACCTCTTCATTAGCTAGTTGTTCCATTATAGCGCAGGCTCTTCCTCCTCTTAGGTTAGGCATGATCAACTAGTATTGCAAAGTACAATTGTTAGGGGGTGAAAACTTACTTCAACTTTATAGCATGACTTAGAACATGAACAAGAGAAACATTTCTTAAAATGTCTCATAGCCTCTAACTCATAGTTGTGGTACACAGCACATCCATGAATAAGACTCTAATCGACGCAGTGTGTTGGATTCCAAGGATATAACAACCTAAAACTCTGATAGCACCTTTTCCATGACCCAAGCCTAGGCCTATACATGACCGACGAATAGGGAACCCAAAGGAACCCCAAACAAGCATCATAGCATAACATTACTTATCCTTGGTCGCAAAAGCAACTAAAATAACAATAAGTGACAAGCATAAACAATAGGAAGTGGGACTAAGGGAGAGATAGAGAAAGAGAGTAATACTAAAATACCATATATGAGTCAAGCTCAAGCATAACTTGCTACTTGTTCTACAATAACTCTAAATATAGATACTTAGAGGGGGCCAAGACAAAGTACCCGGATCACCCTCATAGTCAAAATAGCAATAAAGAAGAAAGTATCAATACATACTATAAGAAACATAGACCAACATCCTCGAAATTGAGGACTCGCCAACAAGCTTCAGTGAAATAGTACTAGCCACGTGGGTAGAATGCTCAAGCGGGGCTCTGGTTCCTACATGATAATATAATGTAGGCATAGAGTATGCGCTAGTACATTGGAATGTACTAAGTATGGGGGATGAAATGCAACAAGAGTTAGACGATATTAACAAGTGAAAGTATATTAGCAACATGGATTACATGAACAATGCTTGTAGTAAAATATTCTTGAAAATAATCATTCTTACATAGCATGTTTAATCCAATGAGGTAACATGATTAGATCATCCAAATACCTTGCACTAGATGGTGAGGGATTTAGCATGAGTCATAACCCTTTTTAGTAAGTAATGGGTGGTACATGAGATAGTGAATAACACATGAGGGTAAAAGGTAGCATAAGTCATAACCCCTACATGTGTGCATATGAGGGTAAGGTTTTCCACACAGTTCGTAACCCCTTCATGTGAGTTATTTCCTAACCTCAAACCATACATGAGGGTGAGGAGTACACTATTGCTCATAACTACTACATAGGAATATGAGTGCATGACATAACCTCAAATGAGTACATAGCATAGCCCCAAATTATACACTAGGGTGGGGAGTATCACATAATTTATAAACCCTACATGTTGACATGAGCAAGTTAATAGCATAACTTCATACATGAGGGTAAAGAGTATAACATAATTATCCTTGCACTAGAGGGTAAAAACACATAGCATAAATCATAACCACTTCTAGAAGGATTCATAATACACAACAGCATAAACCTTACCATAAGAACCCCATAAACCCCTTCATATGAGTGTATTTCACAACCCCAAATCATAAATAAGGGCAAGAAGTACAACATAGCTCATAACCCCTACTTGTGAATATGAGTGCATGCTATAACCTCAAATGAGTACATAACATAACCCCAAATCATGCACGAGGTTAAGAAGTATCACATAATTCATAACCCCTACATGCAGACATGAGTAAGTGAATAGCATAACTTCGCACATGAGGGTAAAGTGTACAACATTGTCCATAACCCTTACATGTAAGAATTGGCCTTGCACTAGAGTGTAGAAACATAGCATAATTCATAACCCGCTCTAGTCGGCTTCATAATACACAAGAGCATAAACCTTATCATAAGAACCCCATAACTCATCAATAATTCCCAAGAACATAACAACGTGAGATCCCAATAATTCACTTGCAGTACCATCGGTGCTTTACATGATTAAATACACATATGTATTATATACACACATTCCTTTTCATCATCATTGGGCCATCACATACATACATCATTGCATCATTTTTTTGTTCATTATATAATAATCATAACATCATTCAACTCATAAGACATGCATTAACCTTCAATTCCTCAAGAAACCCTAGGTGGACATTTTATCAAACAGTTAGAGGGTGTGTAGTGCTAGTATAAAACCTACAATTTAAGAGTGAAATGATGCTAGTAAATCCCATGTAAAACTATTAATCAATACTTTATATCACCCTGAAGCAATATACATCAAGACCCTTCATCAAATCTCACATTAGATCTAAGATTTATAGCTCAAAACATTCTAAAACAATAATACTTTCGTGAAACCCCCACTCACTATGCAGTGAATTTTATAATAATCAAGTCTTATGAGTAAGTCAACTTTAAATCATCCTATTTTGAGTAAAAGGAAGCAAGGGCATCATGGGTGAAAGGGAACCCATGAAAGAAACCCACATAACTTAGCTTTGGAGATGAACTTGAGAATGTTTAGAGATGGAGACATGAAGCTTGAATGAAATCGTTGAGATTGGTCTTGAGTTTTGGGACTTAAATTTAGGGTGAAATATGAGTCAAAGTTTTTAAGAGGGTATTGGGAAATGTTAAGGATGACATGAGTGTGAAATAAGGCTAAGTATAGGTATTTCGCATGGGGGACTTAGGCCCAAGACTTAAAAGTCTTGAACCAAAAAATAAAACTGGACTATTTTTGTCCAGGGGCACGTCTCGTGTAGTGCGCATGCCTGGACACTATTTTGGGCTCACTTTGAAAATTTAGATTTTGCTACAGTTGCTCTAAAATTGGGGTTAGACCCTTTTTCCCCTAAATTTGGCCCCTTGAACAAGAACATAAAGTCAAATTTTAAAAATATCACACTAATTTTGATATATATGGAAATAACATTACGGGCACTTCCGAGGCTCATTTTCGGGTACTTTTTGGGGTCATTTCATTATGCACTAGTACATTTGAATGTACTAAGTATGTATAATGGAATATAAGAAGACATAAGTCAATATAGTCAACTGTATTGTAGTAAGTAATAGATAAGTGAGATCTCAGTATGGCATGCATGGTCAATGCTTGAAGTAAAACATGTTTGTAAATCATTCAACTTGCATAGATATAATACATGTGTGGAAAGAGGCCCTAAATGACAAAAGTAAAGCATATGAGCTAGAACTTGGAATCCAGATGATTATCCCTCATTGGTAAAGAGGTGGTCTACTTGCCAAGGTAAACTATACTTCACCTTTTGGGAGCCCGTCCCATTTTGGAGAAGTAACCCCCCTTGCGGGAACTCGTCCCATTTCAGGGTGGATTTTATGATAAGGTGCACTAACTAGATTCATTAGCATAGCAAGGGTAACGCATAATGTTATGTTGGCATATAGTTTAAGGAAAAGAGTATGGACCCTTGAAGATAGTCCACGTCGACATCTAATCCATCGATGCTAAGTCTAATCACACAGAATACTTGAAATGACTATATCTTGTATAATTTGTAAGAAACATAGAATCATGACATGAGTATCTCTTAGACATACTTGACCTCCAATGGTGAGCCTATCATGAAACATGAGTGTAGATCATAATCATACATGAACCCATGCTTTAACATGAATGGATCACAAGAGGTAAAAATCTTGAAATAGGGACTAACTTGATACTTGTAACATCATGGATACTTTTCATGAATTCAATACATACTTGAAAGTCCTTAATCATAATATAGTCACTTGACTTGTAAATCATGTTGTAGATCATTAATAACTTGAGAATTCTTGTCTTGGCATTTTATCAAACACTTGATGGGTGTAAAATGCTAATTCAAAATCATGCAATTCAAGAGTGAAATCATGTGAGACAACTCAATGCCAATCAACCCACCAACATATTGTAAAAGACTCATGTTTGGTACCTTGAAACCCATCATCAGATTTCATAATGGATCATAGTTTCATAACTCAAAACATGCATAGAATCAATAGACAAAACCCACTCATAGTATAAGCTTGAAATAGTTAGTCATGCATAATCAATTAACTTTTTATAAAACCCCAACATAATTTATACTCATAATTGATAATAAAAGATGCCCATAGATGATACAACTTGAAAACATGAAATTTTCATAAAAAGGAAGATTAGGCTCTATGGTGAAAAGATTTAGTGGATGAAACCCACATACCTCA
>JAOTQJ010198235.1:0-20388 GCA_025642045.1 Solanum sejunctum | reverse complement strand
AACCCCTGTTGTGATCTCCCCCACTTTTGGCATGGCTACTCCTCGTCTCCTTTGCCTTGCCTCTATCTTGTTGAAGTCGGTCAAGCCTTCTACCTGCGTAATGGCCTCGTCAAAGGTGGAAACTTGCCGACGCTCCAACTCGGTCTTGGGCCAACTCTATAGCCGTCCATGAAGTGAAATAGCATGTATTCCTCAATGAGGTTGGGGATTTGAAGTGTCAGGGTAGTGAACTCATTGATATAGGCCTTTACGCTACCCGTCTTTTTCAATTCCCGAAACCTCTTCTTGACTTCATTGATGACATTATTGGGAGAAAATGTCTTCTTGAACTCTACCTTAAACTGTTCCCATGTGCTGATCGTGCAGAGTTCCTTCCCTACCTTAGTGTCCTTCTGTCTCCACCACAGTATTGCTGTCTCTGATAAGCATACTACGACAGTGTTGATTTTCATATCCTAGTTGCTTATCCTATTGCACTTGAAGTAGTTTTCCAAATGCCACAGGAAGTTCTCCATCTCTTGGGCATTGTGGACGCCATTGAAAATAGGTGGCTTGGAAGCCTCAATCCTTGCCTCCTGCTCCACGTTCGGTGCAGCATATCTCCTTTGTTAAAGTGCTTCCTCAAGCACCTTTACCTTGGTGTTCATGTCTTCTAACATGCCCATGAACCTGCCTTCCAAGGCCTCGATCCTTCTTTCGAAAGAGGGATGAGCTTCTTCGATCCTGCCTTCTAAGGAGACATGAGCTTCTTCCTCTGCTGCACGCTGGTTGTGGATGTCTTTGTGGATGTTATCTTTCTTCTCAAGGGTGAGCTCTTCGAAGGTCTTATGTTTTCCATCAAGTTCGTTCAAGCGATGGCCCAACAATTTGACGGCCTATCGGGCGGTCTCCACTCTAGCGATCGATTCCAACTCGAGAGTGATGTTGGTTGGCTTCGCATCACTATTATCGATGGTTGGAAGGGAGACAGCTACACTCGGGACTAGGGTCTGATGGTAGACTCTCCACCTTCTTGGTGCTCTTCTTTCCCTTGTGCTTCTAGGTAATCTCCGTCATGACTTCGGCGGTGCTGGCAGCAAAAACCTCTCTTTCGCTGGCCATTATTTCCCTTAGACCTGCTCTGATACCACTTTTTTATGGACTTAGAACTCAAGCTAAGACTTCCGTATGATGCTAGTCGATTTGCTCACAACTCTTGCAAATACTAGCAAGCCTTGTCGCCTAAGATCACTAAGCGAAAGCTAGATGAGAAAGACAAGAGAACTTTGAAAGAAAGAAAGCTTTGATTGCCAGAGAGTATGCTTTACAATGCTTGTGATTGCTTGATTTCTGTATGGTGCAAATGAGAAGCCTAAGGGGTATTTATACTAGTCCCCCTCCTAAACGGACGACTAGGATCACTTTGATAGAATGGCTACAAATGCTAGCCTAGAATCTTCCTATGAAAATATCTAAGATATTTCTATGTACAAGGCTGCCCCTAGTCATTTTTACAAGACCCTAGAAACTTCTACTACTCTCTAGTCTTCTCTTCAACATGCTACCCAATTCTAGAGAGTTCCGGAGACCTCCAGAGTGCGTCGGACACGTTCTAGCACAATTTTGGGGCAGAAGTAAGGCGGGACGTATCACTACGATCCAAAGGCTTCTATATAGTGTTGTTATGATTGATGAGATTTGTCATCTGGATAAGTGATTTTTTCCCTTGTTGTATGAATCCCAATATCCACCTGCATATGGGAACGAAAACAGGTGAGCATTCTGCCCTCTAATTTTAATTGGAAGCTTTTTGTGGTGATCGCCAATCTATGAAAAATATTTATGCTTATAAGATTTGAATTTTAAATGTTAGATATTTGTTCTCAATGTTAACGGATTATGGTATGTTCGTAAAATTTTAACAAATTTAGCCTTTAGCTCATTAGCATTTGGATCTTGGAGTTGCTTCATATTTATTTTCAATCTTATACTGATTATGTGGTGTCCATAAAATTATAATAAATTTAGCTTTTAGGTCAGTAGCATCTGAATCTTGGAGTTGCTTCAGATCATACCATATGTTTAGAGGCAAACATTACCATATACATGCTGTAAGTGTTTAGAGCATGCTAAATTTTAGTTTACTAGATTTTTAAAATAACTCAGACTGTTTTAGTCGAGGTATACACAATCTATCGTGAATACCACACTTAACAAGAAAATAGAAGGGCAACTTAGAAATTATGAATTTTCTAATTGTTAAGGCTGGTGTTGGTCTATTGAGTTGATGAAAGTTATCTTTTTGGTCCCACTACATACTGATAGCAGGGATATTGTTAGAGTCAATGTGGCAAAATGTAATGAGGTTCTCCAAAGATAACAGAGGTTTTTGCTAATATTTTTAGTACCTTTGATTTTAAGATTCCGAAGTAATTGACATGTTCATTTCTTTGATGTGTGGGTGACAAACAATAAAGCATGCGACTTATTAACTTCTCTATTTCATCACTTTTTTTGTATCTTTTTCCAGAAGGGAGCTTTCTAGGTTTACTGTCAAGAGGTACTGGTATTTGATTCACACGCAGAGGATGTTGGACGCAAGCACGTTTATTGGAATTACTTCATGCTTCTATAGGTATTATCGTCTTTTGTCAGAAACTGTAAAAAGAACAATCACAATATTATGAACATTATGACTGCACTGCCTTTATTCTAAATAGTACTCACTGATATTTACTTTTTACTTTCCTCTTAATTTCATTTTTTTTGGAAGTTGATTGGTGTTTACTTAATATTGGAAGGTATTTGAAAACTTTTTCTTATGTTACTTTTGAAATGATAAAAAAGTTCGATGACTTCAATATGCTTGTGATGAGTTAAAAAATGTGCAAATATTATCAATGATTTCGAATCTTTTCTCTGAGTAATATGTTTATATCTTTTTCACATTGTAGTTAAAAGAGTATCATGCTATCTAAGATGTATATAGAAGTCTATTGTTGATGGTTATGACTAGTTGAAACATGCAAATCAAGACTCATGATTTTGTCGGGATGTTTCTTAAATATCTTTCATCTATTTAAGGAAAATTAATTGTTTGACAGGCTAAATTCCAACCTTCTATTACAGATGGTTGAGAGTATGTGGAATAAGTAATCATGAACTTATCTACAAATGCTAGAGAGCAACCTCTGAGGTCCATAAACTTGCTTAAAGTTGGATCCTTATGAAGGTGAATTGTTGTGGAGATTCTCCCTACAAGAAAATTTATCTAATAGAAACTTGATTTAAAAGGCTCATCCTACTTATTTTCATATTATATAGGTTATAGTAAAATATGCTGCTTTTGTGAAATTCTTGACCAAGAGAATTATATCATTATGTGGAGTTGAAGAGGTGATGTTTCCCGTGGCACATTGCAAGGCTTAAAAACTGCGATACTGATAGAATACTTCTTTTCTCTTATTTTTCTTTTTGAATTTTTTTGGTACGAGTTATTGTGTTGTGTTAACATTAGATGTCTCATATGCTTGAATTAATAATTTTTTTTTTCTAATTTACTAGATCACCTGGTTTAGTAAATCATTCATAACTTCAATACCTTGCTTCATTTTAAATTGTGGCTTATATGATTTTTGAAAAAAATTTCCAACAATATTTTAGTTATAATAAACATGCTATGTTGGGCCCGTGCTAACTATTATCAGACTGTAATGTCACGATCCAAAATAGAGTTTAGATGACTCAGCAAATGGGGAGCCCGAAGGAACCCCAAACAAGCCTCTTAGCATATCATACACACATCCTTGGTCGCGGAAGCAAAATAGAACAATATAAGAAACATAAACAAAGGAAATTGAGAGTAAGGGAAAGAGTTAAACACTCGAATAAAATAAATGAGTCAAAGCTCAAGCATAATACATAATTTATCCAACAACATCTCTAGACATAGAACTTAGCGAAGGCCAAGACAAACAATTGGGCTCACCCTCATAGTCATAAGTATTCCAAAATATATAAGATGTATTCTAAACATAAGCATGAAAGAAGATAGGTATTGTCCCCGGACATGAGGACTTACCAAAAGCTAACTTGAGCAATCCGTCTAGCCACGAGAAGAATCAATAGGAGCTCCGGTTCCTACATGATGATATCATATAGGCATAGAGTATGCATTAGTATGTTTAAATGTACTAAGAATGTAGGATGCAATGCAACAAGAGATAGGCAACAAAACCAAAATGCATAATAATAACAAGTAATGAATAGCAAAATAACAGTATGACATGTATGAATGATACATGAAGTAAAACATGCTTACAATTCATTCAACTCATATAGATCACCATACATAAGTGTGGGAAGAAACCTCAACCGACATAAAATAAGACTAAGTGAGCTACAACTTGGAATCCCGAAGTCAACCCTATATCGGAAGAAAGGGGGAAGTTACTTGCCAAAGTGAACCTCCTAATCACTAAGTGGATCCACTAAGCCTTATGTAAACCGGGTACTCACCTCTAATTCTTGGACTCGGGTACTCGCCTCAAGCCTGGACTTGGGTACTCGCCTCAAGCCCTCATATTTAGGGTACTCACCTCTTAGAGATTTGTGGACTTGCCTCTAGTCCACTCGGTGCTAAGTCCAATCCCATGGAATATATAAGATAATGATACTTTAATAGCTTGCAATAAACATAGAGACATGGCATGAGTAACTCTTAACATCATTGACCTCAAATGGTGAGCCTAGCTTCAGCATAAGAATGGGGCATGATCAACATTACCCTTACATGAACATCTAAAGGCTCACAAGAGGTAAATTATTTAAAAAAGGCTTAACTTCATACTTGTATAAACATGGTTAATTTCATATATTCATAGCATGTTCAATAACTCATACTCATCATAAAGTCATTCAACTCATAAGGAATGCATTGGACCTTCAATTCCTCAAGAAATCATAATAGGATATTTTTTCAATCATTTGGCGGGTGTATAGTGCTAGTGTAAAATCATGTAATTCAAGAGTTAAATCATGCAAAAAGTCATGAAACAAAACACCCCACTAACATTTGGTAATACCATCATACAATAGACATTGAAATCCATCATCAAATCTCATAATAGACCATAGTTTAATATTCGAAAACATACATAGTCACAATAAACAAACCATCACATAGTATAATCTTGAAATAGGTAGACATGAGCTTCCAATGAACATTTCATTCATAACCCAACATAATTAGTAATCATTATTCATATTAAGTAATACACATAAGTAAATTAACTTAAAACATACAATTTCATGAAAAGGAAGGGTTGGACTCCATTGGTGAAAGGTACCCATGGATGAAACCTACATACCTTAGACATTGAATTTCTTGAAATTGAGTTGATAAAGACTTAAAGCTTGGAATGGGATCTTGAAATCCAAAATATTTTCTTGACTTTCCTTGAATTTGTATTGGGGTTTTGATGGAGGATCTTGATAAAATTTGAGAGTGTATTCCAATTGGGAGGAGCGAATTGATATTTAGGAATAGGGTTTAGGTATTTAGGAAGTGTTACAATAGCACGGGAATCCCCGAAAGAACAATACAAATGACTAAATTTATGGAATGCCATTACTGAAACAAATTTTGGCAAAAACTCATATATACCCTACTCATATGAGTTCTACGAAACGGGCATAACTCTTCCCTCCTAATTCAAAAAGAGGTGAAACTAAGCGCATTGGAAAGGTAATTGAAAGATCTTTAATTTAGTAGGTCGTGGGCCACCCAGCTCTTTATTTGCTAAAAGATATGTCCCTTTAAATTTGACCCTCCTACTAGTACTTATATAAGACTTAGCCAACGAAAATTCCTTTGAACTTGGCTTGATGTAAGGGACCAAAGATGGTCTTAAATGACATGAATAAGCTTGACTTAAGTTTGAATGAAATCTTGAAGCTTGAATAAAATCCTCTAGATCCGTAAAGAGTTTGGGCACTTGATTTTGGAGTGAAAAAATAGTCTAAGTGTTTGAGTGAGTATTGGGGAATGTCTTAAATGATATGAGGGTGAAATAAGGATAAATATAGGTATTTTCACGTAAGGGAAGGCTTGGGCCCATGAACCAAAAGACTTGGACCAGAACACAAAATCTGAGAAAAATTAACATAGAGGCATGCCCTTGGCGTGTAGTGCCAGGGGCATGAATGACCATTGTTTTTTGCAAACTTGAAAAATTTGAATTTTGGTACGGTTGCTTTAAAATTAGGTTAGACCCATTTCTCCCTCAATTTTGCCCCCTGAAAAAGAATATGAAGTCGGATTTTCAAAATAACTTATGGATTTTGAGATGTCTGAAAATTATTATTCTGTGCACTTCCGTGGCACATTTTTACTTTTTGGGGTTGTTTCAATATCTCCCCCTTGAAAGTATTCGTCCCCACTTGTCAAAGGAACGTACATGAGAAGGGTAATCACGAAGAAATCAGCTCCAACATGAATGCATCAACACATTTAAACATCATTTTAAGATCTCAACATAAACGTCAAAATCACCATGAACTTGTTTACAAAAACATGAATGCATGCACATGACAAAGAGGCTGAAAAATAAGTCTTGAAGTAATAAAAGGACTTGACATGTTATCATATGATTGAATAGAGTGAAAGAGATATGGATATTGCTCCTCCATGCCCGCTCCAGCTCCTAAAGAGACACTTTTGCCTTCACGATTCCTCCAAAGGGCCTTGACGAACACTACATCCTTATCAATCAAATTCTCCACCCCTATATCCAATACCTCCACCGGGGCCTTCTCCTAAACTGACTTATCCTCCAGAACACCCACAACCTCAAAGAGTTCTATAGAACTAAAGACACCAAGACATCTCCTCAACCTAGAAGCATGAAGAACCGGACGAATCCTATCCATATCCCTAGGTAATTCCAATCCTTATACAACCTTACCAACCTCTCTCTACCTTCTACAAGGACTCATAATCCTTAGCTCAATCGTCAACCTTAAATACACCTAGTCCACTTAGTACCATAAACCACCATCTCCCCCTTGAGAGACAAACTCCACTCTATCATCTTTTCACCAAAAACTTCCAACTCTAATAAAGTGGAATCAAGGCCTTGCTTAAACTAGGCCTCTTCAATCAAAGAAGATTTGGAACCATCAAGAATACTACACCACCATGCTCAACTTCCTCCAACTTAACCCCAACCTATCCAACCAATAGACCACTCTAATCGCCTCTTAGCCATCGCCATCCACATATGCTAGGCTACTCGTAGGCACCTCACTTAGAGCATCAACCACAACATTAGTCTCAACAGGGAAATATTGCACACTCATATCATAATCTTCAAAGAGTTCTAACCACCTTCTTGTTATCCCCAACTCACACATATCATGTTAAGCCCATATTTCTTATCCTCCAAGACTTACAACACTAACCTTATGTGATTCACAAGCTCTAAAAAAATCAATCCTTCACCACTAGAGACCACCTCAAACATGTCAAGGTAGGGTTTTAAGACCCTATTCATGAAACCCATAAACATAGCCGGTGCATAAGTCAACCAAACAACTCCTCCAATAATAATGATGCTCACTCCTAATCCAAAAGACACCTAGGGACACCACCTACCTTCACCGTCACTTGGGGACAAAACTCGAACCAAAGATCAATCTTAAAGAAGAGACTAACCCATTGTAGTTGACTAAATAGATCAACCATCCTTAACCATCATATTACAACCTTGCAGGTTCTACACTCACTAGAAGCATGCTATGAAAGTAGTACAAACTACCCAAAGACCTCTAACCCATCAAGCTAAGTTCAACCAAGATCACAAGACAAGACTGTATGCAATAAGAACATAGAGCATCCCTTAGAGATCAATTGGACCTTAAGTAAACAAATGGACTTACCCCTTCACAACCACCTTACAAGCCCCCACTCAAAGGATTAGTTTATTAGGGAATTAGAACCTAACTCTATGGGCCTTAAAATTAATGGAGACGCAATATGCATGTAACTAATCCATCCCAAGTATAATATCAAAATCCATCACATCAAATTCGACAAGTCACAAGGCCATAACTAATGCAATATGAACAAGGAACAATACCTATGAACTTTCTAGCAATAATATACTTAACAAAGAGGTAGATACCAAAGGTTCGCATAACAACTTGGGACGCACAAGAAGCCGACTAGAAATAAAAAATAATAATAAAAGGAATAGTGAAACTCGGATCCATCAAAATTAAAACCTTCAACTTACGTTACTTTGCCTTCCTCTTTGAAGTGGTATGATCAACTAGAAGAGAAAGAATATTCATTAGAGGGGAAAGCCCAATCATACTTTTAAAGCACCACATAGACGATGAAGAAGAGAAACATTTCCTAAAATATCTAAAGCCTCTTACTCATAGTTGTAGTGCACAACACAATCATGAATAAGACTTTAATCAATGTGAGTGTTGGACTCCATGATCTAACAATATAATACTTTAATACCAAGTTAGTCACGACCAAAAATAGGGCCTTGAAGTGACATGGTGAATGAGAAGCCCGAAGAAACCTCAAATAAGTCTCTTAGCATATCATACACACATACATGGTCACGGAAGCAAAGTAGAACAAAATAAGAAACATAAACAAAGGAATTGGGACTAAGGGAAAGAGTTAAACATTTGAATAACATAAATGAGTCAAAGTTCAAACATAATACATGACTTATCCAACAACACATCTAGATATAGAACTTAGTGGGGGCAAAGACAAGCAACTGGGATCACCCTCACAGTCATAAAATATTCAAAAATATACAAAATTTAGTCTAAACATAAGCATAGGAGAAGATAGATATTGTCCCCAGATATGAGGACTCACCAAAAGCTAACTTGAACAATCCGTCTAGCCATGAGAAGAATCAATAGGAGCTCTGATTCCTATATGGTGATATCATGTAGGTACAGAGTATCCATTAGTACATTTGAATGTACTAAGTATGTAGGATGCAATACAACAAGAGATAGGCAACATAACCAAAATGCATAATAATAATAAGTAATGAATAGTATAATAACAATATGACATGTATGAATAATGTGTGAAACAAAACATGCTTACAATTCATTCAACTCATATAGATCATAATACATAAGTGTGGGAAGAAACCTCAATCGACATAAAATAATACCAAGCGAGCTACAACTTGGAATCCCAATATTAACCCTACACCAGAAGAAAGAGGGAATTTACTTGCCAAGGTGAACCTCCTAATGAGTGTCATGACCCAAGCCTAGGGCCTAGACATGACCGGCGAATTGGAAACCTGAAGGAACCCCAAACAAGCCTCATAGCATATCATTACACATCCTTGGTCGTGGAAGCAATGTAAAAAATTATAAGAAATATAAATAAGGGGAAATTAGGACTAAGAGAGAAAAATTAATACTTAAGTAGCATGTAAAAGACTAGAAAACAAGGGCAACGGACTAAGGGAAAGTTTGCATAACATCAACACCCAGAGACAAAAGAGTCAAGGCTCATAACATAGATACATAGCACGCCCAACAAAACCTCTACTACATAGATAAGAGCGGGGGCCAAGACAACGCAACTGGGCTTACCCTCATAGTCAAACTAGAACCTAAAGATGAGTGTCTCAATATATAATAATAGAAACATAGATAAACATCACCTAAATGAAAGACTAACCAACTAGCTTGAGTAGTCCTGAACTAGCCATACCTAGGAGGAGGATGGTCAACTTGGATTCTGATTCCTACATGGTGATATCATGTAGGCATGTGTATGCATTAGTATGTTTGAATGTAATAAGTATGTAATATGCAATGCAACAAGAGATAGGCATTATAATCAAAATGCATAACAATACGCAATAGACATCATATAACAATATGACATGTATGACCAATGCTTAAACAAAACATTTTGAAGTAACTCATGCTCATATAGGATACCATATGTATAGAAGATATCAAGATGGATTTTCAAAGTACAAACCCTTGGTAGGTTGGTGATTATGCTGCCCCATCACTAGGTGGAGAAGTACAATCCCTTCATTAGGTTGATGAGTACGAACCCCTATCTAGGTTATCCGAGTTCTTAGTCCTCCCAGATTGGGAATAGTCTAATGCAATACTTTATGTATAATTTATCATATACATAAGCTGAATTCATTATCATTTAGTTAATCATATCATATCTCATGCTTTCGGCCTTTAATTCCTCAATAAACCATAACCGGACATTTTATCAAACACTTGGTAGCTATGAAATAGTAGTATAAAATCATGCAATTTAAAGATGAAATCATGCAAGAAAATCTATTGTAAAACCATCAATCATTACCTTGTAACTCACCCAAGCAATATCCATCAAAACCCCTCATTAAGATTTACAATAAAAACAAGATTTATAGCTCAAAACATAGCAAAATAGTCACAACTTTGCGTAGCTTTAACATAGTTCATAGACATGTTCATACTAGTAAACTCATTTGCAAAAATCAACTTTAAATCATGCAGATTTAGTAAAAAGGAGTTTTAAAAACCATGTGTGGAAGGACCAAATGGATAAAACCCACAAATCTTAGCTTTATAGAAGCTCTTGATGAAGATTCAAAATTTTGACTTGAAGCTTGAAAGAGAACCTTGAAATCCAGATGAGGGTTTGAGACTTGAATCTTAAGAGAAATATAAGACTAAGGGTTTCAATGAGTATTGAAAAATGTCTTCGGTGATATAAGGGTTAAATAATGCTAAGTATAGGTGTTTTATCGTAGGGGAAGTCTTAGGTACAAGACTTAAAGGTCTTGGACTGAAACTAAAAACTGGCACCAAAATAAGGCTTGTGCGCATCGCTCTATGAATGCACAGATGCCACTGGAATTTACACTTTCAAATTTTATAATTGCTAAACTTTCACTCTTAAATCATGGTTAGACCTTGAATCCCCTAATTTTGACCCCCTGAACAAGCATATAAAGTCGACTTTTTGAAATAACGAACGAATTTTGAGAAATATGGAATTTAAACTTTCGAGCATTCTGATGCACCTTTTCGAGCACTTTTTAGGGGTCATTTCAATATATTTCCTTTGGGAACATTCGTCCTCGAATATAAAAAAGACATACAGGACAAGAGTGATCATAAAAAAGTCAGCCCAACAAGAATGCAATATTATTCAAAATCTCAACATAAGTGTAAAAACATCATAAGTTTGCCAACTTAAATATGAATGCACATAAATGACATAGGGCTAAAATATAAGACTTGAAATCACATGAAGAACTTGGTCGCTATCTTAAGCTTGATTAGAGTGAATAAGGTACGAATATTGCTCCCATGACACCACTTTGACTTCCTTGGAGACACTTTTTGACTTGATGATCATTGCAAAGAGGGCCTAATGTAAACCACATCCTCATTAATCAACTTCTCCACTTATCCATACAACACCTCCACCAAGACCTTCCCCTAAGCCAACTTGTCCTTCATATCACCATTAATTTGAAAGGGTGCTATAGCACTAGAGTCACAAAAACATCCTATCTACCTAGAAGCATGAAGAATCAGATGAACCATATCTATATCCATAGGCAATCCCCAAACTTATACGACCTTACCAACCTCTCTTACACTCTATAAGGACTCATAATCCTTAACTCAGTTGTCAACCTTGAAAATACCTAACCCAATTTGTACCATAACCACCACACACCCCTTGGTAAATAACCTCCATTATATCATTCTCTTACCCAAAACTTGCAACTCTAATAAGGAGGAAATTAAGGCCTCGTCTAATCTAGACCTCTTAATCCAAGAAGATTTGGAACCACCAAAAAATTATACTACCATTCTCAACTTCCTTCAACTTAACTCCCTATTTAGTTAACTGGTGGACCCTACTAGTCATCTCTTTACCACCATTACCACAACACTAGGCTACCCATACACACCCTACTTAGAGCATCAATCACATCACTAGCCTCAACGGGAAACATGATGCACATTCATATCATAATCCTTAAGGAGTCCTAACGACCTTCTTGTAACCTTCAACTGACAATTATCATAATTAGCAAACAACCTCTCATCTCCCAAAACATGCAACATTACCCCCAAATGGCTCCCAAGTTCTAACTAAATTAGTGCTTTACCACTAAAGGCCACCACAACAATGTCGAGGCAGGGTTTTATGACCCTATTCATGAAATCTAAAAGCATAACTAGTGCACAAGTCAACCCACAACTACACCAATGTTATAAATGCTCCTTCCTAATCCGAGAGGACACTTAGAGATATCACCTACCCTCATCTCTACTTGGAAACAAAACCAAAACCTCAAATCAATCTTAGACAAGAGACTAACCCATTGTGGTTGACCAAATAAATAGACTATCATTGCCCATTAGATTACAACCTTAAGGGTCCTACACTCATCAAAAACATGCTATATAAATACCTAAACCACCTCAAGACCTCAAACCTATCAAGCTAGGGTCAAGCAAGATTGCAATACAAGACTCTATGTAACAAGAACATGGGGAAACCCTTATAGACCCCTATTAGCCGAATAGACCCATACAACCATCCGGGACCTATCAATTTACCTAACCTAAAATGTCGATCAAAACATTTTCCTAAACTAGGGTCAACTAAGTCATAGGAGAGACAATAAAAGAGAACCTACTCATAAGCTCCGATAATAGCTCGCTAAACCCAAGATACTCCTAATACCCAAGGAAGTTAAGGCCTAGGCTAATCTCTAGTCACCTTCGTCTTACTAGGGTCCACTTTATTACCATTACCAAGCACTACACAACCTAGAAAGGAAATGTCTTACAAATAAATTCTCGTCTCTCCTACTTAGCATCCAAGCTTCGTCCTTAAACATGTAGTACTACCCTTAAATGACTCACATGTACTACCATATTAGGGAACGAACTATCTTATCACCACCTAAACTACCATAAACCTATTAGAGTAGGGACTAAAGATCTTACTCATGAGAATTATAGGAATAACTGATGTACTAGTCAAACCAAAAGACACTACCCCAAAACCAAATTATCTAAAAATGACATTCAAGGCCTCATTTACCACCACCACCAATTCTAATTACAAAACAACTTAGGTTCAACACCTCCAATTCTCAAAAGATAATAAAATGCAACCCTTAGAGACCAATTATATCTTATGACAAGAAATGGAACTATCTTCCTTGCTATCACTTAACAACTTCCCACTCAAACACGGTCTCATTAGGGATACGGGATCTAGCTGTATGGGTCCTACCACCCATGAAGACATAACATGCATGCAACCAGTCCATCCCTATATTGACATCAAAATTCACCATACCAACTCCAACAAGCCATAAAGCAAGACTTAATGCAATACAACTCCGAATCAACACCTATAAACCTTTTAGCAACAATATACCCAACAAAAGCATAGAAACCAAAGATCAACAAAACAACTTAGGCACATAAGAAGCCCGATTAGTAACCAAAAGAATAAAATAAATAATGGAACCAAGGTTTAACAATGTATGCACAACAAGGCCGAGGAAACTTCAACTTATCGGTGGCAATATCAGGTACCTCATCTCCTCCTTGAGCCTCTTGAGAACCTTTATCTCTACCTGCGAGTTGAGCATGAGGACAACCACTAATTTTGTTACCAAATCCACCACAACCAAAGCAAGCGTTAGAATTCTTCAAACATAGGCCACCATGGACTTTCCCACACTTCCGACATCTAGGCTTTGTCACCCCCTCGATACCTCCATTACTCTTATTGAATTTATGATGACAATCCTTCCTCTTATGTTTGCCTTCTCCACAACTGAAACAAGCATTGTATCCTTCAAACATGGGACTCTATGAACCTTACCACATGTTGGACACATGGCATCACCTCTATCTTTGAGACTTTGGAACTTACACTCAACACGGGCTCTCTTGGCCTCACTTCCCCTCTTCTTACAATTTGAAGTCTCAGGAGCACTTACTTGTTGATTAAGTAGGGTTGCCAATGTTGTTAGTGCTTTAGCCATTACCCATAGAGCATTACAACCCTATACATTTGACATATAACCATCTTGAGTAGCTTTAGACATATCCTAAAATGTAATGATTAGGGGTTAGCAATAAGCCATAGGGGACCTAACTCTATCACACAACATAGATCATAAAGAAGTGAAATATTTCCTAAAATGTCTTATAAATTCCTACTCATAGTTGTTGTGCACAACATAATATTAAATAATAGTCTAATCAATGCGGTGTGTTGGACTTTAAGGATCTATCAACCTAGTACTCTGATACCATCTTTATCACGACCCAAGCATAAAGGCCTAGGCATGACTAATCAACAGGGAACCCAAAGGAACACCAAACAAGCCTTATAGCATATCATTACATATCCTTGGTCATGGACTCAATGTAAAATAACATAAGAAACATAAACAAGGATAAATTGGGACTAAGGGAGAGAGATTAATACTTAAGTAGCACATAAAAGTTTAGAAAAAAATGGCAAGGGACTAAGTGAAAGTTTGCATAACATCAACACCCAGAGACAAAAGAGTCAAGGCTCATAACATTGATACATAGCACGACCTACAATACCTCTACTACATAGATAAGAGCAGGGGCCAAGACAGAGCAGAGGGGCTCATCTTTATAGTCAAACTAGAACCTAAAGATGAGTGTCTCAATACATAATAAGAGAAATATAGATAAACATCCCCTAAATAGAGGACTCAATAACTACCTTGAGTAGTCTCGAACTAGCCAAGTAGAGGAGGTGGATGGCCAACTTAGGATCTAATTCCTACATGGTGATATCATGTAGGCAAGACTATGCATTAGTACGCCTGAATGTACTAAGTATGTAGGATGCAATGCAAAAAGAGATATCATAATCAAAATGCATAACAATAGGCAACATATGTCATATAATAATATGACATGTATGATCTATGCTTAAATAAAACATGTTTAAGTAACTCATGCTCATATAGGATATCATGTGTAGAATAGACAAAGTTAGATTTCCAAAGAACAAATCCCTTGGTAGGTTGGTGATGATATTGCCCCATCACTTAGGTGGTGAGGTATAAACCCCTCACTAGGTTGATGTGTACAAGCCCCTATCTAAGTTAGTGATGATACCGCCTAATCACTAGGAGGAGAAGCACAAACCCTTCATTAGGTTGACGAGTACAAATCCCCATCTAGGTTAGTGGTGATGTTGCCATATCACTAGGTGGAAAAGTACAAACCCCTTACTAGGTTGATGAGTATAAACTGCCCCATCTAGGTTATCCGAGTTCTTAGTCTCCCTTAATCGAGAATGGTTTAATGCACCACTTTATATAGAATTTATCATATACATAAGTTCATTTCATCATCACATAGTCAATCATACCATATGTCATACTTTGGACCTTCAATTCCTTAAAAAAAACATAACCGGACATTTTGTCAAATATTACGCGGGTATGAAATGATAGTATAAGATCATACAATTTAAAGTTGAAATCATGCAAGAACATCCATTGTAAAACCATCAATCAATACCTTACAACTCCCCCAAGCAATTTATATCAAAACCCGTCATCAAATCTTACAACAGATGCAAGATTTATAGCTCAAAATATAGCAAAACAGTCACAACTTTGCATTGCTTTAACATAGTTCATAGACATGTTCATACTAGTAAACCCATTTGTCAAAATCAAGTTTAAATCATGCAAATTGAGTAAGTAGGAGATTAGGGCACCATGGGTGTAAGGACCTAGTGTCTAAAACCCATAAACCTTAGCTTTGTAGAAGGTCTTGATGAAAATTCAAAATGAAGGCTTGAAGCTTGAAACAGAACCTTGAAATTTGGATGAGGGTTTGAGACTTGAATCTTGAGATAAATATAAGACTAAGGGTTTGATTAAGTATTGGGAATGTCTTGGGTGATATGAGGGTGAAATTATACTAAGTATAGGTGTTTTCATGTGGAAATGCTTAGGCCCAGGACTTAAAAGTCGTGGACACATGGCATCACCTTTATCTTTGGGACTTTGGAACTTACCCTCAACACGAGCCCTCTTGGACTCACTACACCTCCCCTTACCATTTGATGTCTCGGGAGTACTTACTTGTTGATTGAGTTAGGTTGCCAATGTTGTCAGTGCTTTGGCCATTACCCATAGAGCATTACAAACCTATGCGTTCAACATATCGCCATCTTGATTAGCTTGAACCATATCCCAAAATATAGTGATTAGGGGTTAGCACTAAGCCCTAGGGGACCTAACCATATCGCATGACATGGATCATAAAGAAGTGAAACATTTCCTAAAATGTCTCACAGCCTCCTACTCATAGTTGTGGTGCACAAGACAACATTGAACAACAGTATAATCAAAGCGGTGTGTTGGACTCCGAGGATCTATCATCCTAAATCTGATACCATCTTTATCACGACCCAACCATAAGGCCTAGACGTGACTAGCAAATAGAGAACCTGAAGAAACACTAAAAAAGCCATATATCATATCATTACATATCCTTGGTTGTGGAATCAATGTAAAGTAACATAAGAAACATAAACAAGTGGAAATTGAGACTAAGGGAGAGAGACTAATACTTAAGTAGCACGTAAAAGTTTAGAAAACAAGGGTAAGGGACTAAGTAAAAGTTTGGATAACATCAACACCCAAATACAAAAGAGTCAAGGCTCATAACATTGATATATAGCACGACCTACAACACATCTACTACATAGATAAGAGAGGGGGCCAAGATAGAGTAGTCGGGCTTACCCTTATAGTCAAACTAGAACTTAAAGATGATTGTCTCAATACATAATAAGAAAAACATAGATAAATGTCCCCGAAATAGAGGACTCACTAACAAGCTTGAGTACTCCCAAACTAGCCACGTAGAGGAGGTGGATGGCCATCTTGGGATCCAATTCCTGCATGGTGATATTATGTAGGAAGACTATGCGTTAGTACATTTGAATGTACTAAGTACGTAGGATACAATTCAAAAAGAGATATCATAATAATAATGCATAACAATAGGCAATAGACAACATATAACAATATGACATATATGATCAATGCTTAAACAAAACATGTTTAAGTAACTCATGCTCATATAGGATATCATATGTGTATAAGAGACAAAGTTAGATTTCAAAAGAACAAATCCCATGGTAGGTTGGTGATGATACCGCCCCATCACTTAGGTGGTGATGTACAAACCCCTCAATAGGTTGATGTATACAAACACCCATCTAGGTTATTGATGATGCTGCCTCATCACTAGGAGTAAAAGTACAAACCCTTCACTAGGTTGATAAGTACAAACCCCTATCTAGGTTAGTGATGATGCCGCCACATCACTAGGTGGAAAAGCACAAACCTTTCACTAGGTTGATGAGTATGAACTGCCCTATCTAGGTTATCCGGGTTCTTAGTCCCTCTGGATCGGGCATGGTCTAATGCAACACTTTATATAGAATTTATCATATACATAAGCTCATTTCATCATCATGTAGTCAATAATATCATATCTCATGCTTTGGACTTTCAATTCCTCAAGAAACCATCACCGGACATTTAATCAAATATTTGGCGGGTATGAAATAATAGTATAAGGTCATGCAATTTAAAGCTGAAATCATGCAAGAAAATCTATTGTAAGACCATAAGTCAATACCTTGGAACTCCCCAAGAAATTTACATCAAAATTCCTAATCAAATCTTACAATCGGTCAAAGATTTATAGCTCAAAACATAGCAAAACAGTCACAACTTTGCATTGCTTTAACATAGTTCATAGACATGTTCATATCAGTAAATCCATTTTTCAAAATCAACTTTAAATCATGCAAATTTAGTAAAAGGGAGATTAAGTCACCACGGGTGGAAGGACTCAATGGCTAAAACCCACATACCTTAGCTTTGTAGAAACTTTTGATGAAAATTGAAAATGGAGGCTTGAAGCTTGAACCAGAACCTTGAAATCTGAATGAGGGTTTGAGACTTGAATCTCAAGAGAAATGTAAGAATAAGGTTTTGATTGAGTATTGGAAAATGTCTTGGGTGATATAAGGGTGAATTACTGCTAAGCATATGTGTTTTCTCGTGTGGGAAAGCTTTGGACCAAGACTATAAAGTCTTGGACCAAAACTGAAAACTGGCACCAAAATAAGGCTGGTGTGGGTCGCGCTATGAACGCACAAAGCCACTGGAATTCACACGATTAAATTTTATAATTTCTAATCTTTCGCTCTTAAATCGGGGTTAGACCCTTCCCCCCCTAATTTTGACCCCTTGAACAAGAATATGAAGTCAGATTTTCAAAATAACAAATGAATTTTAAGATATGTTGAATTTAAAATTCTGGGCATTTTGATGCACATTTTGTAACTCCCCACACCTTACACTTCTAGCACAAGTCAAATGAAACATGACATGGTTTGGTCAAATTAGCTCTAATTTTCAAAAGTGCTTGAATCTCGCGTTAATGGGCTATATGTGCGTCTAGCGCTTAAGAGGGTCAAGTGTATACATGTTTTGTGCTGAATTGAGGAGATTACGGCCTTAAAATGAAGTGAGATAATTGAGATGCTTGTAGGACTTAGAAGCTAGCAGGTGAGTCAGCTATTTGCTTAGCTTAACATCCCTAGTTAAACGGAGACGAGGTTCGACATCGAATTTGTCCAAGTTTGATTATGAATAATGTTAGTGCTAACGGTGTAACTTTGGCCCACATTTTAGCATCATAAATAGACTATATGTTAAGCCCAATAGAGGTATTAAAAAGGGCCCAAAGACAATACAAAACACTTAGCAAATTGGGCCCAAACCTAATTAAGTGCAAGCTGAAAATTTGGCAGCCCAAGTCCAACAAGTTGGTGCTCCAAAAAGGACCAACTTTGAGGGTAAAGCTGGTGGGTAAGCTACCTGATTATGTGTGGTATATGTTGGTCAAGAATTCAATAGAGAGTTGGCATAATATCCCTTTATAAAGGGCTCCAAAGCTGCTCCACAAGTAATAGTTCACTTGAACACAAAAAAAATCAGGTTGCTCTCTCTACTTTCTCTCAACTTTTCTCAATTTTGTGAAGCAGCCAAACGACTTATTTAGGGTTCTTAAGGAGCCTATACACCTTGAAGGAAAATTTAAGTAATTATAGTTGTATGTTTAGTATAGTTTTATCATGAAAAACACGAAATAGATGCTAGCTACGCTGCTGAAATTTGTTGGACAGATTCTGTGAAGAAAATTGCTGCACCTTTTGCTTTTGTTTTGGTGATTTCTCTATGGTTTTTAAGTTATTTTATGAATATAAATTGGTATTATTAACATGGTTTGAGTTATAAACATCACCCCAAAGTTACTGCCCTGGTTTTGGTTTCATTTAACAAGCGCTTTTATCGAGTTATTTCAAGCGTCATGTTGATTGTAACTTGTGGACTGTTGGAGAGCAAGCTATTGCTTCACGTCTTGAATAATGGATTTGTTGCTATTATGAAACTGGTTCATAGCTCGTTGTATGTATAAATGTTGCTGTAACAGTTTGGTTAAAGTTGGAATAGGTTTGGAGTTGTCTACGTCAAAATGTAGCGAAGAAAGGTAACATTATGCTGTCCATTTTTTGATTGTGTGGCTATTGTGATGTATTGTGTTTGTGGGCTGTTGTAAGGCTGTTATGGACTTAAAATAGGCTGTACATAGTTTTTATATGCTAATGAGTTTTAGAAAATACAATTACGGGAGGAAAAGTTAAAGGAATACGCCCGGGTTTATAAACACCCGCTTGCTGCCCGTGTATTATTTTCTTATGTGTTTGAGAAGCCAAGATGTATTCATTGGCTTCTAAAGCTACTTTTATCCTCTACTATGTTGTAGATAGGTATTTGGAGGAAGGGAAGGTTATCTCGAGGTAGTAATAAGGTCATACAATGAGGTATGTAAGGTTATTTGATTTTGTATCATTTGGCATGAAACATAGATCCTTCCCTGGGCACATAAAGGCACTTACAATCTCCGACACAACTATTAACCATGTCTCCACTCTCTTACATGTTCATGTGATCCTCTATATAGCCACCTTCAAACCTGCACACATGCTTTGATACCAAGTTACATGAGTTCCTGTTACAAGATAAAGTTCATGAGTTGTCCCATTTCATACGCATTTCATCAATTGTGTAATGTACTCTTTTCATTGTCATATTATCTGGTATGATTATCTACATGTAACATACTACATATACAGTCTTACAGCTCCAATATTATGGCCACCAAAAGAATCATCTCAAAGGTAATTGAAAGATACAGTAT
>JAOTQJ010198207.1:0-20394 GCA_025642045.1 Solanum sejunctum | reverse complement strand
CTGCACTAAGCTTAACTCTTGTACCAAGACTGCTTTGAAAGGACCTCCAAAAGTGTGAAGTAAATTGAGCACCACGATCTGATATGATGGACAAAGGAACCCCATGTAACCTCACCAAGTCATGAATGTAGAACCCAGCATAATATTTAACGCCATATCTAGTCTTAAGTGGTAGAAAGTGAGCCAATTTTGTCATCCTATCAAATACAACCCAAATGGTTTTAAAGACTTTCTAGCCTTGGGAAACCCAACCACAAAATCCATATTAATGACCTCCCACTTCCAAGTAGGATTCTCTATGTCTTGGGTTAGGTTAGCCGGCCTTAGGTGTTCTGCTTTAACTTGTTGAAAACTATGATAACTGGAAACAAATTTGGCAACATGCCTCTTCATGTCTGCTATCAATACACATTCCTCAAATCTCTATATATTTTGGTGGAACCTGGGTGGATAGAATAAGAAGAGTTATGGGATTCATCAGTGATTTTCTCCCTCAAACCTCCAACAAAAGGCACACATAACCTACCTTGGTACCTAATGGCTCCATCTTCCCCTTGGTAGAAAACCTTCACCTTGCCCTCTTTCACTAAGGCCATCAATTCTACAAAGGAGGGATCTAGATCTTGCTTTGCTATCATCTCATCAACCAAGAAAGACTTAGAACCATCAATAAAAATAACACCACCATTACAAACCTCTTCCAACCTAACCCCCAACCTAGCCAACCGATTCAATTCCCTAGCAACCTCTTTATCACCACCATCAACATGAGCTAGGTTACCCATAGACACCCTACTCATGGCATCCGCAATAACATTAGCCTGATGAAGATGATAATGCACACTCATATCATAGTCCTTAAGAAGTTCTAACCACCTTGTTTGTCTCAAGTTGAGATCTTTTTGAGTAAAGACATATTGGAGGCTCTTATGATTAGTGAACACATTAACAACACCCCATATAAATAATGTCACAAAATTTTCAAGGCAAACACCACGGCGGCCAATTCAAGATCATGAGTAGGATAGTTCATTTCTTGCACTTTGTGTTGTCTAAAAGCAGAGGTTATCACTAAGATCCTTTCATGAAAATCTATGAGAGAGATGATCAATAATACGTTTCACACCTAGAGACTAGTTGGCAGTGATGATTATGTTGTCGACATAAACAAGCACATAAAATAGCAAATGGAGAATTATACAAAATTAAAAATAAAGAATCTGATTTATACTTTACAAACCCAATACTTACCGTATAGTCCTTAAGCTCAATGTAACAAGTGCGGGGTGCTTGTTTAAAGCCATTGATGGCTTTATTGAGCTTATACACATGTGAGGAGTGATTAAGATCCACAAAGCTAGTGGGCTACTGTAAGACCCTACTTATAGGGGTAGGGGAGATACAAAAAATAATCTTAGAAAACTTGAATTGTTGATGTTTATAAAGGGGTTCTACAAATTTTAGGGCAGAGTACGGCCTGTAAAGTGGGCCTTGTAGATGGGAATCAGAGAAAGGAAGTCTCTGAAGTTTGAAGAAGGGCCATCAGACAAAACCCTATTTATCTCTCATAAAACCATCTATGAGTCGTAGAAGAGGTTCATGACAAATTTCAGTAACTCAATTTTAGGACCTTAAGTTTACAAAAAGTCATATACGGCTCATAGAATGCTCTATATCCTATAGACGAGGTCTCATAGACCTATCTGACCAGAATTTTATAAGAGGTAAATTTGAACGTTCCTCCTATTTGTAAGCCCAAGCTATGTCGTTTTGGCTCCACCTATGTCCCTTATCATTATATATAACCTGAAGTCATCCCATTCCGTCTCATTCCCAAAAACACTAAGTCTTTAAACTCTTTTAAACACTCTCATGTTCCCTTAAGGCCTCAAGTATGAAGGTGCAAACTAGGGTTCTTAATTTCTCATCATTTTTCAAGGGCTTTTTTGTCCTCGATCGCTGAATTATGTGGGTTTGATTATGGGAATCTTTCTTCCCACAAGTCCAACTGTTCTTCTCCAACTATATAAAATTTATAGACCTTTATGGGTATTTTATGAACTCTTGCATATGATATTATTATTATGCATTCTATGACGGTTTGTTTTTATGCATTATCATGAAGTAAGATATCATGTAGAATTTATGGATTTATATGAGTACTGAGGAAGCCTTAACTAGGTTTTACTAGATAAGATGAGTTTCATGTTCTCCTATCCATCTTTTGGAAGATGATGTACATTATTGTAATGGGTTGATTAAGACTGATTCAAATTATTTACTTTCCACTATGTTTCTTGAAATATGAATCATAAATGATAAGTATTTTACTACAATATTAGTGGGTTGATTTGAATCTTCAAAGTGAGTTGGTTTTACTCCTTTCTTGTATTAAACTCTTGAAATGCATGATTTTAACTACATGTACATATACTCACCATATTTGACTAAATTTAGAAAATAGGAATGCTATGATAAAATATAGGCTCCTAAGCATGTATTTAACTCATTAAAAGTTTCTATGATTTACAAGTAAAATGTTGAGCCCTTATTCTATATTTTTACCCTCTTGTGAGTGAATTGTATCAACATGATGGGGTTATGTACAACAACTATTTTACCCTCATGTACTATCTAAAGCTCACTAGAAGGGGTCATGCATATTACAATGTCCATCCTTATGTGTATTGAGATTCCTACTACAAGGAGTTATGTCCTCTGCTACGTTTTTACCCTCTAGTATAAGGTATACACCATGTGTAAATATTATGCCAATTACAATCCCTACCCTCGTGTTTAATGTGATGCTGACTATAAGGGGTTATGTCCTATGCTATGTTTTACCCTCTAGTACAACGTATATGCCATGTGTAGGGGTTATGTATTTGAATGAGCTACTCATGGGATTTTACTAGAGGATCCGTCTAGGTTATGACCCTATATGTGGGGTTATACTTGGTTTACCATGGCAAGTAGACCACTCCGTCAGTTTGTATGGAGTGAACATGTGTATTTCAAGTAGTAGCTTGCTTGGTCTTATATGTCGGTTATGGTCTCCTCCAACACATTAATGATATATTATGAAAGTTGGACTACCTTTATGCATGTTTGACTTGAGCATTGATTATACATGTCATATTTAGCTTATGTCTATGATTATGATTATGTATTCTGCTTATTATGGCTTATGTCCCTTGTTGCATTGAACCCCATATACTTAGTAAATTCCAAGTACTGACGCATACATTTTTCCTAGTTGATCTAACCATGTAGGGACCAGAGCTCCTATTCATCCTCCTTCTCCACGTGGTTAGCCGGATCATTCGAAGATTGCTATTGGTGAGTGCTCCACTATAGGGACAACATCTACTTTACTTTCATACTTGCATAAGACTTATCTATTTTATACCATCTTTTATCTTTTGAGGGTGAGCCCGGGAGATGTCTTGGCCCCCATTCCACTCATACAACAGATGATGTTAGATATAGAAGTTTATGAATCGAGATTGACTCTTATTATTTTTATGTAATTCCGGAGACTTCCCTTAGTCCTATTTTCGTTAGAAATTATGTGCTATATGTTTATTAATCTTTTATTGCTTCCATAAAACCAAGGAAGTGCTCGGTACACTTAAGAGGCTTGTTTGGAGATCCCTTCGGGTTCCCATTCGCCACGTCACGTCTAGGCCCTAGGCTTAGGACGTGAAAAGCATGGTATCAGAGCACTAGGTTTATAAATAGTACTTGAAAATCCCATACACTATGTCGAGTATTGTCTTGCTCATGATTTTCAAGCACACCACAACTATAAATTGGATGCTATTAGACGTTTAGAAATTTTTTCACTTTTCATGATCTATGTCATGCCTTAGCTTCAAAATAAGATTTCCTTCCTTTAAAGATGGTACTTTTCGCTTGTAAATCATGCCACAACAAAGGAGAATGCCTCAACAAGCTCTCATACCCGAGGAGGGCCCAAACAATTTAGCTACTCAGCCTCCCCAAGAGGAAGGGGTTATGATAATGTCATTTCCATGTTGGAAGAAGTCGTGACCAACCAGTTGAATCAAGGAGCCTAAACTCCTCTTGCTCCCACCACGGCTTCAATGGTTCAGGATTTCCCAAAGATGAACCGTACGAAGTTCCATGCAGTCAAAATGGAGGAGGATCCTAAGAATTCATTGATGAGATACACAAAGTTCTTGCTATTGCTAGGTGAGCTTGGAGGACAAAGCTGAACTTGTGGCCTATCAACTCAAGGGTGCTGCATAAGTTTGTATTTTGATTATGTTCACACTCCAATAAGAAAATGATTGTTTCAACAATTAACGAAAATGAGTTTAGGATTGAATCCACAGGGAATACAGGGCTTGATTACAAGATTTCACCACTAATCATTTCTAGTATTTCTGACTATAATCTCAAAATTGGAGGGGGGGTGTATTTCAAAAATAAAATAAAACTACTATTAACTATAACCCGAGGAAACACTTAATTTTAGGGTAACTTGGCAATTGTGTTCTCCATGGTTCGTTGACTTAATTACCCTAGATAATATAACTACAATTGGTGACTTGCATGTAGGATGGTAACTTAGGTTCCTCTACCTCTCCTTTGAAGGTGAAGGTCGAATTTCACTATAGCTCTTGGTTGGCAAGCATGGCATGCCAACTAACAGTTACCTATTGTTCCAATCAACTTCCCCTTGGTCAGGCTCGGTTGACTAGACCAGAACACATCAATCAAATTTGGTCATATACTTCCTTTTTCCTATTCATCACTACCTTGGTTGGGATTGTGATAGTAGGTGGTGTTTGGTGTTGGCCACCACCAAACAATAATAATAATGAAGGTAAATAGATAATACATGAAAATCCCCAATCATAGAAATACAAGAAACCTAGGTCATCTCAATGTCAACTACCCATGGCTTCCATAACCCCAAGTTGTGGATGCTTAGCTACTCATGGCTAAAGCAAAACACATAAGAATTCACATAATAAACATAGCTGAGAGTTTTACCAATAACAATGAAGAAAATAGGCACCACAAGTTGCAAATCTATAAGCTTGATTGATCAACAACGAGTACAAGGCAGGATTTGCAATCCACAAAATGGGCTTTCCAATAGAGAACAATAAAGTACTCTCAAAAACTAAGAAAAGACTCAAAATGTGATTCTCAATAGTCTACTAGTCGAACTCCTTTGCTAAAAGCCTAACTTAAACTATATATAGTATTTACAACATAACTTTACAATTTACACAGAAAAAATAGATGGCAGTTGATAAGTTATGCAAGAAAAACTCATAGCATGACCTACGAGTCATAGTAGGGGTCTCGTATCCGATTCTTGGAATCTTGTACTAAACTAGTATGACCCATAGATATGAGTCAATGCTTGAGCTATAGCTCATATGTTGGTCTCATAGTCTTGGTCTTTAGTTTTTGGTCTAATATCTTGGCTCTCTGATTCTTGCAATGAGTCCACCTATATGAGTTGTAGTGTGATTCAAAACAGGATTATAAAGTTAATAAGCAAACAAGAAAATAATGAGAGACCTGGCAATCCAACTATTACAAGCTAAAGAGCATCAACCTTCCACAATTGCTGGTATAGTCATATGCTACTCAAGTAGGGCAAATGACCTCACTGGAAAGAAGTCCCTCATACTCACTCAAAAGCATTTAGAATTTAGGGACGGAGGAAGCATTCTAACTCTCACAACGAAAATGCAATGCATATAGACTAACAACATTGGCTTGCCTCTATACTTATCTTCAGGCTTGGTGTTAAAGTGGAGTTAGATTTTAGGACTTATAGGATTGTAACATAGGTCCAGCGTGCTTTGGCTTAGTATTTTGGGCAAATAGTGACTAAAAGTCATCATTGAACCATGTTTACCAATAATTTATGCTTTCATAATACAACCCATTTTAATCATTCCACCTTTATTCCGCTGTTTTAATCTTTTCTCGAGTGCTTTATTTCCCTTTTTCAGCTGTACCTCGATTTTAGACTCATTTTTGCTATTTTTTTCAACTCAAGCCACTTTTCTTTTCTTTTTCTTCACTCAATTCGTGATTTTTCATTTCTTTCTTGATTTCCCAATTAACTACCATATTATTATTACTTTACCACAATAAGGACCACCGTTAACTTAGGCTTTTAGCCTTAGGTGAATTACACAATATCTATGCCTCAAACAAGGGCCATCAATTGCAGCCACCCTTAACTTAGCCCTTCGGCCTCAATCAAGGTTCACATTATCAAGGATAGACCAGGGACAATATCAAGGTATTTCATCAAACAAGGTTAAGCTAGCAAGGTATCAAAAAAATGAGAGCGTGATAAGCTCAAAAGTTTGGAACAAGGGTTTCACTTACTTATCTGGTGGGTCATTTAGGCTAAAAGTAGGTTGACTCAAAGAACAACGGCCTAAGGTCCTTTCCATACCTACCACATCACGAGACCAATTTTAGAGTAACAAGACAAGTTCTAGGTCCATACAAAATGCATGATTGCAGCAAAATAAGCTCACAACACACATGGCAAATTGCATCCACAATCAAGCATATACTCACAATTCATGCTTTTAGTATCAGCTTATCTCCACAGTGTCAGAACAATCATTCCACACACTCAAAAATGAAAGCATAATAATCACAAGCTCAAAAATTTTTAGGGTACCCAATTTTTCATGAAAACATTACAAACAAATCTAAGAATTATGTATATGCCAATAGATAACACTACTATGAATTTAACCATTATCTACACAACCTAAACATGTCGATTTAACAAAAAAGTAAATATCCACAAGGAAAAAGAAGCATAGAAAGAAAACCTTTGGATCAAAAATAGGGGAAGTTACAGACTTGAGGCTACTCAGACTTCATCTTAATCCATAACATCCCACACCATGCCAAAATATGTTACTTTGTCCTTAAAGTAGAGACAAGAACGAAAGCAGAACATAATAATATAGAAATATATACATACATAGATTAAAAACCAAAAATTAACATCCAAAATATAATTAAAAAAGACATCCAGCATAGGAATATTTATGCACAACCAAAAACCAACACAATAAAAAAGATTCTCTGAAAAGAGAATAAAGTATCCAACATAATAAAATGAGAACTGAGCTCAAAAGAAGTCAAACATCATGGTGCTCAAGCACCATCCTCGGGCTGATCTGTGGGGTCTTGGAGCTACCTCTCCTCTATAGCCTTATCGAAAGTACCCTTTCCAGCTGGGGTATATTGTGCTCGCTCGCTCTAAATAGTCACCAACAAAAGTGACTCCTGTACCACTTTCTCAGGTATTGACTCCTCCTCTTATCTAGGTTTCTTCGTGGTTGACTTGAGGTCATTACTCTGCTCTAGGGGCCTCTTCCCATGGGTGCCTAGATGATTGGTGATCCAATCAAATGTCTCATCATATACCAGTGCTAGCTCAAGATATAGAAAGTGGCCTAGCTCAAGATATAGAAATTCCTACTTGAAAGTGGGAAGAGATCAATATGGATTTTGTGATTGAGTTTCCAAAGACTAGGAAACACTTTCATTCTATATTAGTTACTATTGATAGAATGAAAAAATTGGCTTATTTCCTACCAGTTAAAACGATTTATAGTGTTGAAGATTATGCAAAGATTTATATTCATGAGTTGGTCAAGTTGCATGGGGTACCATTATCCATTATTTTGGATCTTGATGCTCAATTGACTTATCATTTTTGAAGATCCTCTCGAAAGGGCCTTGGTACCAAAGTTAAGCTTAGCACAATATTTCATCCTCAAATAAACGACCAAGCTGAAAGGACAATTCAAACTCTTGAGAATATACTTTGCGCTTTTGTTTTGGAGATCAAAGGTAGTTGGAATGAATATCTTCCACTCATTGAATTTGCTTACAACAATAGCTTCCACTCTACCATCGGAATGGATCCCTTTGAAGCCCTATATCGTAGAAAATGTATGTCCCCTATTGGGTGTTTTAATGTGGAGAAAAATATTTTATTTCCATTAGACTTGGTCATGGATGCTTTGGAGAAAGTGATGTTGATAAGGGAGAGATAAGAGATGGCTCAAAGTAGGCAAAAATCCTACTCCAACATAAGAATGAGAGATCTTAAGTATCATGTTGACGATTGGGTGTATTGAAGGTCTCACCCATAAAGGGTGTGGTCCATTTTGGCAAGAAGGGGGAAGTAGAGCCTAAGTTTTGTGGGGCCTTATAGAATAATGAAGTGAATCAGTAAGGTTTCCTATGAATTAGGGTTGCTCATGGAGATAAGCATTGTCCCTCTGGTCTTTAATGTGTCTATTATGAGGAAGTGTGCAGGTGACCAGTGTTCTATAGTATCCTTGAGAAATGTTGGTGTTTTAGAAGATAGCTTGACTTATAAGGATGTTTCGGTGGAAATACTTATAGTCAAGTGAAGAGGTTTAGAAATAAAGATGTTGTGTCCATCAAAGTCCTTTAGAGGAACCACCAAGTTGAAAGTGCCACATGGGAATTCGAAGACATTATGAAAAACATATGCTCCCATCTTTTCCATTTTGATCAAGCCAGAGATAATACGATTTTTTCTATCTTAGAATCTCCTCTTCTTGCATGCCATTTCCATGACATTCACGTAGGTTTTATGTGAATTTGAGATTGCATTATAAGTGTTATTTCAAAAATGGTTTGAAGATTTTAAATGGTGCATGTCTTGTTGCATTTTGTATATAGTAGATTATCATATGATGAATGAACCTATTTCTTAGAGCTTGTCTTAGTCATTCGGGGACCAATGTTCCCAAGTGGGAGCTAATATAAGACACCCTTATAGGGGTAGGAGAGCTGCAAGAAATAAGCTTAGAAAATTTGAACTATTGATGTATACGAAGGGATAACATTTCTATGTGTGATTCGGTGAGACCTCAAATGTCTCCAAATTCTTTTCTTTCTAGAAACAAGGATAAAAAATTGGATTGACTATATATATTTTTCTTCAGCATTTAAGTTGATGAACTAAACCAAATAGTTATATGAGTGAAAGAAAATGGCTTCTAATTTACAGTAAAAAGTTGAGTCTCATTTCCTATGTATAAAAATGAAATGGTGAAAAAAGTAAATATAAGCAATAGAGATTGGTTTTACGGCTTGTAAGGCAGAGTATAACACATAAAGTGGGTCTCATAGAATGAGAATCAGAGAAAGGAAGTTCTAAAGTTTCAAGAAAGGCCATCAGACGAAACCCATTTACGGCCCGTAGAACTATCTACGAGTTATAGAGGAGGTTCTCTGACGAATTCCAATAACTTAATTTCAAGACCCATAGCTTACAATAAAATGTCTACATCTTGTAGAATACTTTATGGCCCATAGACGGGGTCTCGTACATCCATCCAGCCAGAATTTTAATATGGGTAAATTTGAAATTTCCTCCTTTTTCTAACTCCAAACTATGTCATTTTGACCCCACCTATGTCCTTATTAGTATATACAACCTTAATTCATCCTATTCCCTCACATCCCCAAAAACCTATGTCTCTAAATTCTCTCAAACACTGTTAAGTTGCCTCAAGGCTCAAAGAAAGAAAGTCCAAGCTAGGGTTCCGAATTTCTCATCATTTTCCAAGGGTTTTTCTGTCCTCTATCACCAAGGTTGTAGGTTTGATTGTGGGAACCTTCCTCCCTACAAGTCCAATCATTCTTCTTCTGTAACTACAGGAAACCTATGGATCTTTATGGGTATTTTATGAACTCTTACATATGATATTATTCTTATGCATTCTATGATAGTTTATTTTATGCATTCTTATGAAGTAAGATATTATATGAAATTTATGGATTTATATGAGAATTCAGGAAGTCTTAGCTAGGTTTTACATGATAAGATGAGTTTCATGTTCTCATGTACATATTTTTGAAGATAATATATATTATTGTAATGGGTTAATTACAAATGATTTAAACTAATTATTTTCCACTATAGGTTTTGACATATGATTTCTAAATGATAAGGGTTTTACTATAATATTGGTGGGTTGATTTGAATGACTTCAAAGTGAGTTGGTTTTACTCCTCTCATATGCTATACTCTTGAAATTCATGATTTTAAGTACATGTACGTAAGCCCACCATGTTTGACTAATTTACAAGACAAGAATGTTATGATCAATTATGAGTTCCCAAGCATGTATTAAACTGATGAAAAGTTTCTATGATTCCAAGTAAAATGATAAATTATGGGCTCCCAAACATTTATTAAACTCATGAAAAGTTTCTATGATTTGCAAGTAAAATATTGAGTACTTATTCTATATTTTTACCCTCTTGTGAGTGAATCATGTCAACATGAAGAGGTCATGCATAACAACTATTTTACCCTCATGTACTATCAAAAGCTTATTAGATGGGCTCATGCATATTACAATCTCCACGCTTATGTGTATTGTGATACATACTAGAAGGGGTTATGTCCTATGCCATGTTTGTACCCTCTAGTACAATGTATATGCCACATGTAGGGGTTATGCCAAGTATAATCTCTACCATCATGTGTAATGCAATGCCTACTAGAAGGGGTTATGTCCTATGCTATATTTTTAGCCTCTAGTAAAAGCTATATGCCATGTGTAGGGGCTATATATTTTAATGAGGTATTCATGCCTTCTTATCATATTCTATAAGTTATGCAAGTTATGATTAGGTGTATGATTTTTTCAAAGTATTTTGTGGGACTAGACTTAGCACTAATTGAGGCCTAAGGTTTATTAAGTCTTGGTCTCTTAACTATATGCCACCATAGGTTTATATTATTTCCCTTAATGGAATTTATACTAGTGGATCCATCTAGGTTATGACCCAATATGTGGGATTATACTTGGTTTACCTTGGAAAGTAGACCACTTATTCATTCGGTGTGGAGTGGAAATAAGAATTCCATGTAGTCGCTCACTTGGTCTTTTAGTCTTCTCCCACATATGTATGATATTATATGCAAGTTGGACTACTTTCATACATATTTTATTTGAGCATTGATTCTATATATCATATTGAGCTTATGTCTATAATTATGATTATGCATTTTGATTATTATGGCTTATATCCCTTGTCGCATTACACCTCACATACTTAGTACATTCTGAGTACTAACGCATACTTTTTGCTTATATGATCTAACCATGTAAGGATCGGAGCTTCTATTCATCCTCTTTCTCCATATGGCTAGCAGGATCATTCAAAGATTACTGTTAGTGAGTCTTGTGCTCCATGCTTTGTTAAGACTTTTCTATTTTAGACCTTATTTTATCTTTTGAGGATGAGCTGGGGAGATGTCTTGGCCCTTGTTCCACTCATACTAAAGGTGCTGTTTGATATGGAAGTTTATGTATCGAGCTTGACTTCTATTATCTTTATGTAATTGGGAAGACTACTCTTAATCCTTTTTCCCTTAGAAATTATACACTATGTATTTATTAATCCTTTATTGCTTCCGCAAAACTAGGGATGTGCTCTGTATGCTTAAGAGGCTTATTTGGGGATCCCTTTGGTTTTTCATTTGCCGTGTCACATCTAAGACCTAGAATTGTGTCATGATAGATGCCTTATATAAATCATCTCTTGTAAACGGCCTGGAAGAAATACACTATTGACATATAGTTGATTGATAGGCCAGCTACGCTGAGTCACGATAGTAAGAACCATATAAATATTTACTTGCTTGACTACTGGGTTGAAGGTTGAATGATAGTCGAGACCCAGGCATTGTGTAAATCCTTTGGCAATCGGATGAGCCTTATACCTATCAGTTGAACTATCAGGATTATACTTTATACTAAATAGCCACTTGCAATCAACCACATTCATTGAAGGATTGCATGGAATGAAATCCCAAGTTCGATTTCTAACTAAAGCATCGAATTTAGATTTCCTAGCTTCTTCAATGAGGATGAAAGTGAGTTTTTCTATATGTGGTAGGTATGAAGGATGGAGAATTTTGGACAGTGACATTAAATTATTCTGGTTTAAGACTGTTGGTCTTAGAACGGGTGACCATGCGATGTAAATGTGGTTTGGTGGTGGCAGAAACTTATATATCAGATAAATTGGAAGCTAGTGTGTGTTGTGAAGTGAGGGGCTTAGACAATGAAGGATGTGTTAGTTATAACATAGAAGTTAGAGGGCAGGAGGTTTGACATTGGTAAGTTAGTAAGGGGCGATTTAGAGAAGGCATGTAGTGTAATAGAAAACGTGTGGTGGGTTGGTAAGTGAGTAAGGGGTGGTTTGGGGAAGGCATGGAATCTAATAGAAAACATATGGTGGGTTGGGTCAAAAAGATGACTGTTGTATGCTGATACCAAAGGCACTGATAGGTGAGTATGAATCAATAATGCAGAATAGGAATTAGCTCAGTTGATGGAGGTACCACCGGTTGTAGAGAAGGGGGAGAGTATCATGGTTGGATGCACAACTACATCCGAAAGCTGATAACAAACATTTGAATCCACAAATTTTTCTGGTTGTTCCACAATACAATTTTCCCACGATACATCAGTTGCTCTTATATTCTTCAAGTGAGAAAACAAATTTAGAAAAGAAATGTTTTCTTCCATAAATAGAACATCTCTGGAAATTAAACATTTCTATTAATAGGGTCAAAAAGTTGGTGGCAATAATATTTATTTGAAAATCCTAAATAAACACATGGAGTTAAACGTGGCTCTAATTTATTCCTAGCATAAGGCTTAAGCTATAGGTAGCATAGACAATCAAAAACTTTAATGAGTGATATTTAGGTTTATCCTGAAATAGAATCTCTTATGGATACTTATCTTTTAAATTTGCATGGTTAGTCTATTTATAAGATAGAGTACTTGATGATAAGCAAAACTCCAAAAGGATGATAGTAATGCAGTTTGATGTAATAAAATTCTAGCAGTCCCAATAACTTGTCTATGTTGGTGTTCAACCAAAGCTACTCTTTGTGGTGTATATGGAGGTGAAACTAAGTGTTCAATGCCATGTGTTTTTAGGTAAGGTGACAAAATTTGAAATTCACCAACACCATCCATGTATAGGGATAGGATTTTTGTTTGAAATCGTTTTTTAAGCAACAGATGCAAAGTTTGAAAAATGTCTAAGACTTGTGTTTTTAATTTTAGAGTGAACAACCATATATATTTAGAAAAAACACCAACGAATAGGACATAATATATTTTTTAATCAATTGACAAAATAGGTGAAGAACCCCATAAATCACTATAAAGAAATCGGCAATGGGCTTTGCCTTTCCAAAGAATATATAGAAAATCTCAAGCTATGCATTTTTTACTAAGAACAGGAATTACAACTTAAAATTTCTCTAGAATAAGAAGCAACAATGGAAAGCCTATGTAGAATCTTATTCAAAACATCATTATTAAGATGTCCTAAACGTTGATGCCACAAGTTGAGAGGAACAACCATATTACACTAAGGAGAATTTTCTGTGCTACTAGGTGGCCACTCACACAATCCATTTCTACTTACCCCGCATAATAGAGGTACCCCCATACTCAAATTCTTCATAAAATAATGAGAAGGAAAAAATTCAATTGAAGTCAGATTATCTTGACAAAAGTTTGAGATAGAAATAAGACTACTTTATATGGCAAGAGAACATAAAGTGTTAAGTAATTTGAAATCATAATTTGATGCACTTAAGTTGACTAATTTGGAATCATAATTTGATGTACTTAAGTTGACATTACTAGTATGGGTAATTGGAATGGTGTTCCCATTTCCCATTGCTATCTCTTCCAGACCATGGTAGTCATGCACAGTAGCTAAACTCTGATCATCAGATAAATGTGATGAGTTGCTACATTATCAATAATCAAAGGGGCTTCTGGTTGATTATGGCAACTGGTAAAATTAGCTCGAGATTGTAGATGATTGTGCGATTGAGAACGACAAACTTTGGCAGAGTGATCGACATGATTACAAAGCTAGCAACGGATGTTGCTACTAGATTAGGATTATGATTTATTTTTCCATGTACTGATGGTTATGATTGCCATTGTTGATTATTTGTTGCATTGTTAGCATAATACCTATTGTTGTTTTGAGGAGGAGTTGCTGCTTTTTCTGCTATGACAGCAGTGATTCTTGGCAGCTGTGGTTTCCTAGCCTCATCATGCTTGGAAAAGGCTTATGATTGAGTAGCTTTTCATATAATTCTTCATAAGATATAGTGGAATCTCTGGCACGGATAGCAATAGATAGTTCATAGAATTTTGATCCAAGTGCACTAAGACTTTTAACTATCAATTCTGAGTTAGATATTGGTGCTCTAGCTATTGCAAGTTCATCAAACAATGATCTAACTTGGTGAAGGTAATCAGTAATAGAATAAGTGTCTTTCATAATACGAGCAGTTGATCATGTAAACAATAGATTCTTGTTTACAATTTATTTGCATATGCAATAAGCAGAGCATCCCAGGCATCTTTAATTGTGTTAGCAGCCTCTATAGTGGAAGCAAGAGTTGGTTTAGCAGAGGCCAAGATAGCATTTTGGATTAATTGATTTTAAGGAAACCAAACAACAAATGTAGGATTCTTAATTTGTTGGTTGTTTTGAGATGACATGTGAGAGGTGGAATGAATAGATCCATCGAGATGTCTAAAGAGATTGTAACCATGCACAAGCGTTGGCACCTGGGCTTTCCACAAAGAGAAGTTGTTGATGCCTCCCAATTTGATGGGTAACTGTGTGACAATATTGAATTGAACAATTGTTATGATTTTAGTAACTGAATTGACAATAGTAATATTATTGGCCATTGTAGTTGATGAATGAGCATAAAAGTCAGAAAGCGAAAGATTGGACTCGTGAGAGTTAGACGTGCTATAATACCATAAAGAGTGGAGCAATATTAATAATGAACCAATGTTTATTATTATAATCTACATATAGTATATAAAGGGCTTTACCTAGTTGAGTCCTAACATATACAAACTCTACATGATAACTATTACAGATAAAATAGGATAATAAGAAAATAATTTAAAAAATGAAACTAAACTAATGGAAATGATTAAGATAAACACTACATCAAGTAGAAACTAACAACTAAAGCTAAAGTCACGTGTTACTAAGTAGGTGAATCCATTTTGATCTTTTCTACTTCACTTGATCGGATAATCACTTTGAGCATGAAAGAGCAAGCTATATACACTGAGATGAGTTTTTGATTAACCCTTAACCTCTCTCACATAAACTAAAAATAAACAACATAAATTACATATAGTAAAAGAAAAAAATATTTCCAGTTTATACTCATTTAGTAACTAGAAGCAAGTGCAAAGAACAATTCTCTCCAATAGTCATTGTACCAAAAAGTCAAATGAATAAAGTCATGACCCCACTATTTGGTCTTCAAGACATTTCTTATTTGAGCTAACAAGTACATAGTAATATGACTATATAATCACATCTCTCTTTCAAAGTCTAGCATCTTTCATTCCGATTAGGTTACTTAACAAGATGATAAATATAGAGGAAGGTATAATATAAACATACTAAAACTATTTTCCTTCTCATAATTAGGACCAAGATTACGTAGTATCACAATAAAGGTAAATAACCACCAAAGGATATGGTACAGTGAATGGGGCTGCTTCTCCCTTAACCAGGTCTAGGATTCGAGCCCTAGGAATGAAAAAATTCTTTGTAGAGAGTGCTTCCCTCCCAAATGGGACCCTACGTCATACACCGGGTGGGAAGCCAAAAAAAAAAAAAGCTAAACAAATGCACTAACAACATTATGTCTACAAATCCATATAAATAGATCATATATTCAAAACAATCACCCAGGAAAGTATACCATAGAATTTGATCAACATGATTTTATGAACAAATACTAAAATTTCGTAGGAAAAAAATAAAGGAATCACAGGAAAAGAAAAAAACAACAGGAAATAGACAACTTTTAACTTAATATAATAGGTTGTGTGAAGATAACTTCCAAATTTCCTGCTAGATTGGACAGAAGTACGATATCAAACAAATTCCTTAGAGACAAAGCTTAGGCAAGTCAGTGGAGAATGTGTGTACATTCTACCCTCCATAGACTCCACTCGTTTCACTAAATATGTTTTTATTGTCAATATACATGTTATCTATATTGACATACAAACTAAGTGTGATAATTTATTTTGTAAACAGGAAGAACATAAATTAAAGACAAGAAAAATATTTTACTCTCCCCAATGCAGTAAAGAGGAGTTCTGAGTGTGGATACAGTGTGGCATTGTTGAACAAGTTATCATGGCAACAAATATGTTGTCAACAATATTGTTGTTGGTGCTTTGACTTTACTAAGTAGGGAAACGATTTTGAATACTGCTAGTCATCTTGTATTTGAAGATTTACCTAGCTTGGTTGATTAGGCATTACTGGATATGTATGTATGTTGAGGGAGATCAAGCTAGCTTTAATGGATGTAGAAGCAAAGTGATGCCTGTTACTACCGGACTTAAACCTTGTACATGTACATACAATGTAAGGAAAACATCTTGTTGAGTTATGTAGTCAAGAATGTTCTAGCAATTGCTCATCTAGTTTGAAACTTTCATAATGAAAGACTGAGGCTTCTGAGAATACTCGAATAAACCAGGATAAACAACAATTATTAAGACTTTGTACCCTGATTTGTCAAACCTTTTAGTCAAAGTTTATGTTGCTAGTGCAGCCTCTCAAGAACCCGAGTCTAAAAATTCACATGTTCCTCAAGCTATAAAATGAAAAAGGAAGTTTCACATCTCTTTCAAAAGCGGAGGCTAAATCAAAATCAATAGATTTAGAAGACAAACATGGGGCTGATTAAAAGGCCCAAAATTCAAAGAAGGATTTATAGAGGTGAAAGACATATCAATTTCAGAAAAACTACAGAGGCTATAAGGGTAAGAATATAAATTCAAACATCACCCTATCCAGGGCAATTCGGCTTTGGCCAAGACACTGAATTTGTCGGATTCTTCTGTGCAACAAAGAAGACTTCTCACTCTAAAGTAAACACTTTGGTTGAAAGAAGTAAACCTTTAGAAAAAACAAGTACTAATAGTCCATGCCCTTTCCAATCCATTGCACCGACAACTGACAATATGATACTCATATGCAAGATAATGTAAAAAGTAATTCGTTAGCTTTGGAGATTAAGCATAAACACCAAGACAATATAATTATTTCTTCTTAGTGCTAGAATATTATGCTATATCCTATATGCTGAGTCTCTAGGAAAATATTTTTCTCAAAAAGAGAAAAGTGAAACCATATTGCTTCTAACTTCTTGTTTGAAGACATTGCAGAAAGAGATCGCAGGGTAGTACGATTTGCCAAAGAAGAAGATAATGCAGGCTACTCGGAGGCTTTGGAATGACCAGGTTGAGCTTAAAATGTTGAGGCAAGAAAAAGAAGATGGCCAATTAGACTGCCTTTGGAGAATTTATGTTTCTTTCTAAATTTTTTCAGCAAGGACAACTGACCATTTATCTACCTTATCTTGCTTTCACTTATGTTATTTATTTTCATGGTGAGCTCGGGACATGTCTTTGCCCCCATCTTATTCTATGACTAGAGGTACTTTTGGACATCTTGTAGACATTTGTATGAATATATGCTATGTGTTAGATTTGAAGATTATGATTATCGTTACCTATTGATTATGGTCATTATGAAATGATTGTTAGTATTATGGTATGAATTGATGTTATAATGTGGATTATCCTAAGTCTCATTTTGTCCCCATAGAGTGAGTGGTCGATTTCTTTCTACACTGTAATTACCTTATTTCTAACTTAAATTCAATTTCCAATGATGAAAGTGATATCTAATAATTTGAGACATTATACTGACTTTTGAAAAAGTCATATACAATTTATCCTCTTTAACTTGAATCTTTTCAGATGACTTGTCTTTAATTTAAATAGAGCTTGTTTAATGCCTTTTTTCAAGACATCTTTTGAATCATTTTCTACTTTTAACTTGCTTAAAATCATCCATAATGAATATTTGAGGCTTATACATTGGGGTATCTGAAAGTCTATTTTTGAACTATCTCAACATGCTTTCATCTTCTTGTTCTCTGTCGAAGCTGCTCTTATCTTATTTTGAATATTTCATTTCTAATACTATCTCTACTATTATGCCCGATATAATCCCACAAATGGAATTTGAAAAAGGTGATGTGCACCTAGACTTAATCCTGTTATCTGTTTCACATTATAAATCTAATAACGAGAAATAATTAATTGTTATATAAATCATGAAGAATCCGGCAATATTCTTGAAAAATAAATAGAAGAGAGAAAGAGAGGAAAACAGATAGGCATGATTTGTTGATAAACAAAATCATCAGAAATTAAAGAATTTCTATATATTTCTTGTTGTTGCGTATTTGTGACAAAGATTCACTCAATACTTAAGGCCTCTATGTATCTAGTGATGTAAGAAAGTAATAGATAAAAAACAAACTATCTCAACTGAATTTATAGCAAAATGAATTACATAATAAAACTAGTGCAGACTGAATATTGCTAAAAAGAGTTAAGATGGCCTACTAGAATTAATCATGTGATGATGATCAATTCTCCAAGTTTCTTCCCTTCAAAGTTCAGTCAAATGCTTAGTTTTTTTCTTCCTCTGCAACTTCCACTGTTTCAATATGAATTGTATTCCTTCATGCAATGTGCATTTATCTTTTTCTTTGTTATTCCACAACTGAGCAATAGGGTACCTGCCATTGGGGTTATGCTCATTCAACTCATAAATATTTGTTTATAATAAAACAAAATGATTTTATTGTTCTATGATTAGAAGTAAACATGTAAGCCTTAGAAAGTTTTTGGTTATCGATTTTTGTCCATTAAAGGCACCTTGATGGTTCTAATGTTTGGAAAATTATTTTTGTAATATGAAGATGATTTCAACCCCAATATATTGTATGAACAACAGTTTTATGTGCAATCTTTACATTTTTTCTCTTTGATCTAATTAATAAGTGCTTTGATTTATTATCTCACAGAGTTTAAGGGGGAACAATGCTTTTATCTGTGTCAAGAGTATAGGGGAATGTTAAGTGCATGATTGAAGTTTTGATGATTAACAAACTGACTGGAGGACCAGGTAGACTCTTGGATCGCTATGTGTTGCTGGGAATGGGATATAACTGTTTCCAACGCTAGTATGGTTGGTGTGATATTAATGTCATCTTTATTGAAGGACTAGTGGTCCATGCACTGCATTCAATGTAGTATAAAAGAACCATGTCTAAAGAATAAAATCATCTTTTGGAAACTATCACAATTGAATATAATTGTTGTTCCAAAGCACTCTCTTGGCTCCTAGTGTGAAGATACATCTTTTTTGTGTAGGGACCTAATAGAAGGCTTCTATAGTTTCTTTGTTTGATAGTTACAATGTTGGTTTGCAAACTATAATATCACACCTAGCCTATAAAGGAATGTGGTCATTGTTTTTCATTATTGATTTAAGAGTTGCATACCTTGTTAGTTGTATAGTCTTAAGGTGTCATTGTGGTGTAGTCTAACTTCATCCGGGTTGTTAGAGTGTAGACTAGTTGATGTTGTTACTAGTCATTGTCTGCATTTAGGAATGGTGAGCAAGTGAGGGAAATAAACTATGTGTGTTGTATTTCTTTACTTTGCTCATTGATTAGTTGATTTGGGTTTTGGAAAATCCTATCTAGATAAGTCATGGTTATTCATCCGTTGAGCAAGAAGTTTTTTCATGTTAAGTCCTAAGGTGTTTGTTCCTTGTTGTTTACCTTCTTTTAGTTTATGCTTATAGTGTTCTAAGGGACCAGATCCCTTACTATGGTAGATGCATTCTTACTCTACAAGTGGTATCAGAGTAGGGGTCTCTATGCGGTTCAAGTGGTAAGACGTAATTATAAACTTTTCTACTAAAGAAGTCATCCTCACAACAAAAAGATGAAGAAATATGTAACTAGCAGATCATAGGAGTACCAACGAAGACAATCTCACATTCCTCAAGACAAAGATGATTTAACTGACTTATGGCATAGGAGACTTGGCCATGTCAGCCCTTCTCTGCCGAACAAGTTAGCTTCTAAGGACTTGGTTCATGGTCTGCCCAAGATGAATTTTAGCAATTCTAAAGTGTGTGCTGTATGTGCTAAAGAAAAGCAGTCAAGAAGCTTCTTTAAATCCAAAAATAAGGTAAGTACCACAAGACCTACTGAGCTTATTCATGTTAATATTCATGGTCCAGTGAAGGTTTACAGTCGCAGTTGGAAGTGATGCAGTATGGTGATATTGGGTGACTACTCAAGATATACTTAGGTAAGGTTCCTAAGATCAAAGGATG
>JAOTQJ010198177.1:0-20398 GCA_025642045.1 Solanum sejunctum | reverse complement strand
ATCTATCTATTTATCTATCTATCTATATATCTACATCTCTCTCTCTCTCTCTCTCTCTCTATCTATCTATCTATCTATCTATATATATATATATATATATATATTAAAAATAAAAAATTTTAAAACTAACATCCAAATACAAGTAAAAATAACATCCAACATAAAAATATTTAAATAAATCCAAAAATCAACATAAGAAAAAGATTGTCTAACAACAGAAGAAAGTATCCATGAAGATGAAAGAAGAACTAGGACCAAAAGGAGTCAAATGTCATGGTGCATCAAGCACCAGTCTCTGGCTGGTCTGTAGGATCCCGGGTCACCATCTCCTCCTCAGCAATCTTGGTCACAACTGTACGTGAACTACCCTCTCCATGTGAATGTTGCTACTCCTTATCTCTTTGTATGGTAGCCAACAAGATTGACTCCTATACCACCTCCTCTAGTATCGGATCCTCCACTGGGCTGCGAGGTCCTTAGGTCGAGGACTCTTCTGGCTTATATCTAGAACATCTATCTCGAGGGGCCTCTTCCCATGAGCATGCAGACGATCAACGAGCTAGTGAAACACCTTATTCCTCGCTGGTTCTACCTCTAAGATTGCAACAGGGGCTTCTAACATCTGTAATAGGTTGGCCTTGAACTTGGCCAACTTCTCGGTCATCGCATTCGTGTCAACAAGCCTCGAGCCCTCAAGTCTTCACTAGACTCTCGCTTCAAATGCATCAACTTGGCAATCAACTACTCAGACTCTCTCATTTACCAATGCACAGGTAAATGCTTTCATCCTCTCCTCAGCATCCCTCATAGTCCGTCTGACCTAAGGTGTGACCTGTATGGCTAAATCCTGAAGTCTGGACTCCGCCGTAGCCACCTTATGCAATAGTGCCTGAAAAGCAACAATAGAGATAATAAAATCAACCTATGATATAGATGTTGCAAGTTCTGGCATACTAGAGGATGGTGTGGACTCGATCTCAATAACTGGCGAGGGGTCTACAGCAGTTAAAGTAGTGCCATTAGCAACTAAGATAGTACTGGTAGCAGCTGGAGGTGAACCTTGAGCCTGAGGCTTTGCCAAGAATGGCTTTGGAATGGATGGAGGAGCTACTCTCTATAGAGCTACTGGGTTCTCATCAGCCTTGATTAAACAAGGGTCCATCATACGCGCAGCCTCTACATAAGGGTCCAAGTTGAGAGAGACCCGCACATTAGCTTTTTTGCATAATCTATGTATCAGGATGGGGAATGGCAAGGCTTGCTGGGTGCTTACTGATGACTCGTGAATCTGTTCTACCATAATTCTAACCCAGTCAATTTTGTACCTTGCTAAGATGCTAGCCAACAACGTGACCCTCTCCAATGTGATCATATTATTAGTCAACATGGGTCTGATGCACCAACAGATAATGGACAAAAAAACCTTTGCCATGAATGAGAGGTGGGCCTTCCGAATATATCAATGTGGTTTGTAACCTATGTTGGCTCAACACCTTCCTTGCTAATTTGGATCTCTATCCACCTAAGGAGCTCTATTCTCAGCCTGACATCCTTTTGATTAACCACTTTTCTCATATCTACAATCCTATGATCATACGCAGAAGTAGAGTGTGACACTTTGTAATTTGGCCCAAACTGTACCCTCCAAATGTTTTTTTCTGAGATATCAACAACCTCACCTTTGACCGGGGCTTAACTCAATCGTGGCTGCTCAATGGGCTTTTTGTGCCTGGGAAGATTGCTAAGTAAAGTAGCATAGAATTCTTGGACCAGGTAGGGGGCATACATTCCCAATATTTGTGATAGCCATCCTAGTCCATGGCGCTCAATTTTAGATTTTAGCCTCGGTGCACTATTTGGCATTGAGGCTTTTAATCTTTTCTCCTCATGAAACCTCTACACCGGCCTCCCTTGACTTTTTCATTCCAGTCCTTTTTCATAGATATCTCTCTTGCCTAGGACACACTATCTTGTGCTTTTGGGGTCTGTGGAGGTAACGGTGTATGTCGAATCAAATGGCTACTATAGAGTAGTCTCCTCTGGTTAAACTTGAGATACCTCGAGAGACTCAGACTCAAAAATTGAGGCATCATCATCTGATCCTTCATCGTTACCCTTCTCTTCAGACTGGGAAGGGCTATCCACTTCCATCGGAAGCCTTGTTATCTCTGACCATATCACGGGAATATTAGCTTCGGCATCTTGGTGTATAGTTATCTCCTCAGTGAATTGTTCATTATCCAATGTCTCATATCTAAGTCGGTGTCCTAGAGTCGAGGCAGCACCCCTTTGACCTCTTGGTGGCAGGATATCTAAGTAGTGAACACATACCAATGCATGAGTTCCATGATGTTTTGTTCCACAAATGACTAACACATAAAACAATCAAACAAAAAATAATGCAAGTACCAAAGTGAAAAACAACTAAACTAGATGCAAGTTGCAGATTCAAGGTGAAGGTATGACTAGTAGGGTAACCTACGAGTTGCACTGTAGCCTCGTAGTGCCAAGTTACCTGAGGGAAATGTGTTATGGAATTAACTACGATATGCAGATATAACGTGTAGAGTAGCCTATGGATCGTAGTCTGGCCTTGTACTTTATTCTAAAATTATTTTGAAAATTTAGATCTGGGCCACAAGACCACCACTAAGAGTTATAACAAGTGCTACAAAGCATAGGTGAGCCTCATATGGAAAATGTTAAGGCACCACAAATGACCATTGCCTTCTATGAAGGGACATTACGACTCATAGGATGATGTATGTTTCGTAGTGGGTCCTCGTAGCAGATAATAGAGAGCATCATGTGTTGCTATAGCCTTTCCACAATAACCAATAATGAACTATAAAGCGCTAGAAATTTAAAATACATGAATAACCCATTAATAAGCCTAATCACTACACTTTACCAATCATCCCAAAACAAAACATGAATTCTCCATCTCAGTCAAAATATTTCCAGTAGGAACTAATTTTTGGACATCACCCAATTTCAACATCAGTTTAGCACAACTGGAAATCCGTAACGATTCACTCAAGTTCATACAATAGTTATTACTAACAATAAGATGATGCCATCCCAATATGGTTTTGCCAGATAATTACCCATAAATCACAGAATCGACACATACACCTATAACATCAGACTTCATAATCACAAGGCAAGGGAAGAATTACAGAATTGACTTATTACAGAGGCGTAAACACTTCTAAATCATACTTCTGCCACTATCAAAATCATTTTCACATGGTTTCGCTAATCATAATTCAACAATATTCACTAAAACACCCACAAAACATGATTATTTAAGATGTATACCAAACTTAACCACAAAAACTTACCAGATGAAAGATGACTGTGTGATAAGAAGAAGAAGAAGAAAAAGGCTGGAAACTTGGTGAAATGCATTTGCTAGGGGATGCTAGTAAAAAAATGATCTGAGGGGTGAATGAAGCACTGCAAAGTGATGTTTTAGGGAATATAAAGTGAGAAGAACCATTCATGAAGAGACATAATGAACCAAAAGACATTAGTTTTTTAATATTCCAAACTGGGTCACCTTTTAAAATTCTGCAGATTGGGGCTATGAGAACCTGACTATGAGTCGTAGGGTCCCCTACACTTGTATGTCCTGGTCGCATAAATAACCCTACACTTGTAAAAATTTGAAATGCATACCTGGGCACTACGAACCCTAATTATAACTCATAGGAGATCCTACAAATTGTAAGGTTGGCTCGTAGTGTGTGTGCCAAATTTTGATACTCACTATTTCTATCTACGAGGCATGACTACGAGTCATAGTGATGAATATGACTCATAGGCTTGCTCATAGAAGCTGTTCCTAGTGCAATTTTATCAGTTCTTCAGTTATTCAATTTCCACATGCAAACTAAGTCTCAAAAGCACAACAATCTTCAAAATATTACAACTGCATCAATGTCTTCCAACTTAAAAAAAATAAACACCATGCTACCTAAAATCCCAACAAGCACACACTTAAAACAAACAAATAATTATCAAAAATGCTTGGATTGCCTCCCAAGAAGTGCCTAGTTCAAAGTCGTGGCTCAACTTTGTCATCATCATTCATCAACAATCATCAAGGGTCCATACTTTAATCTTAAACTCGATTGAGTGTTTCATGGATTAGTAGATATCAAACATAGCCTCTGCATCATTTACCCTGAACCAAAGTTGACCTAAATCCTTATCTACTAGAGCTCTCCTAGTGGCCAGAAATGGTCTTCCCAAAATAATGGGCACCTCAAAATCAATCTCACAATCAAGGATGAAGAAAAGCACAGGAAAGATGAATTTATCAACTTTAACAAGCACGTCAAGTAGCATTCCCTCTGGCATTTTGAATATTTATTCTGCAATGAGCAATTGCATTCTCATTAGGGGAGGTGTGCCAAGACTAAGGTTTTTGAATATAGTAAGAGGCATTAGATTACTGCTCTCTCCTAGGTCACACAATGCTTGTGCAAACTCAACATCACTAATGGTGCAAGGGATGGAAATGCATTGGGGTCCACTTATTTTTGAGCAAGGTATTTGGTCATTATCCCACTATATTATTGGATGCATTTCCTTGTCACCAAATCCTTGATGTACTTGGCATACCCGGGAATCTTGTCCAAAGCTTTTAGAAGTGAAGTCTTGATGGATAGTTGATTCAACATCGAGATGAAGTGTTTGAATCTACCCTTCTCTTCCTATTTTTAAGCCTTTGAGCGAAAGGAAGAGGGGGCTAAAAACAACCCCAGAAAGTGTCCAAAAATGTGCCTCAGAATGCTAAGAATTTTAAATTCATATATCTCAAAATCCATGCGCAATATCGAATATCCGACTTCATATTCTTGTTCAGGGAATCAAAATTGAGGGAAAAACATCTAACCCCAATTTTAGAGAAATAGAATCACAATTTCAAATTTCCAAAAATTCAATTTCCAGAGATGATTTGCGACAGCAGCATGATATGCAGCTATCTCGGACATGTGTTAATTTGTCCTCCGTGATAGCAAACCTATGTATTTTGTTTCCATTGATTTCTATCTCGGTCCAAGGCTTTAGGGTCTTGGCCCTAAGTGTTCCTAAATGTGTTTTTACCTATACGTAGCCTTATTTCACCCTCATATCATCCTACACATTCCCTAATACTCACTAAAATACTTAGCCATATTTTCACTCCCAAATTCAAGTTCCAAACCCTCATCCTATGCTAAGGTTCTCATTCAAGGCTCTTCTATAAGCTTCAAGCCTCCATCTCCAATTTTTACCAAGATCATCTCTAAGCTAAGGTATGTGGATTTCTTTCATGGGTTCCTTTCACCCATGATACCCAAGCCTCCTTTTACTTAAATTGCATAATTTAAAGTTGATTTACAAATGGGTCTTGCTTATTATGAAATTTACCGCACACTATGTTAAATATATGTAAAGTTGTGACTATTTTACTATGTTTTGAGCTATGAATTATTTATCTATTTTAAGATTTGAGAAGGAGCTTTGATGTATATTGCTTGAGGGTGTTGCAAGGTATTGATGGATGTATTTACAATGGATTTTCTTGCATGATTTCATCTCTATATTTCATGATTTTGTACTAGCATTACACACCCTCAAGATATTTTATAAAATGTCCAAATGTGGCTTCTTGAGGAGTTGAAGGTCCAAAGCATGAGATATGATAAGAATTATCGTATGATGATGAAATGAGCTTATGTATATGATAAATTCTATATAAAGTGTTGCATTAGACCATGCCTAATTCTGGTGGACTAAAAACCCAAATAACCTGGAGGGTGTTTGTACTCATCAACCTAGGGAAGGGTTTTTACTTCTCCACCATGGTGATGGGGCAACATTATCACCAACCTAGATGGGGGTTTGTACTCATCCAACTAAGTGATGGGGCGACATCATTACTAACCTACCAAAAGGTTGTACATTTGGAAATCTAGCTTGGTCTCTTCTACACATATGATATCTTATATGAGCATGAGTTTCTTAAGCATGTTTTACTTATGCATTGATCATACATGCCATATTGTTATATTATGCCTATTTCCTATTATTATGCATTTTGATTATGATTCCTAATTCTTGTTGAATTGCATCCTACATACTTAGTATATTCAAATGTACTAACACATACTCTATGCCTATATGATGTTACCATGTAGGAACCAAAGTCCAAGTTGATCATCCTCGTCGACTTGGCTAGTTAAGTGCTATTCAAGCTAGTAGTGAGTCCTACACTTTGGGGACCTTAGTCTATGTTTCTCATATTATGTATTAAAATATTCTTCTTTATTGTCTATTTGACTATGATGGTGAGCCCGATTACTTTGTGTTTGACCACACTCTTATCTATGTATTAGATATGTTGTTTGACATATTGTGCATCTGTGATATGCGTTTGACTCTTGTTTCTTAATTATGATGATACTGAAGTGTTTCCCTTACCCCTGGTTTCCCCATTCTTTTATATTTTGATGCTTGATTATTCCTTCTACGACCAAGGATGTGTAATAATGTTCTAAGAGGCTTGCCTAGGGTCCCTTCGGGTTTCCATTGTGCCATATCACATCTAGGCCCTAGGATTTTGTCGAGACAAGGCTTTGGCATTGGCTTCATTTTTTCTTGCTCTCTTTACCTCTTCTATTTGCATGTCGGTAATCTCCTAACCTTTTCCCTCAACCACAAATTCACCACCAAGAACCTTCTCATCATCATCATCTATAATTACTGATATAGGGGGACCTATGTTGCTCTTTCCACTCTCAGTCATGACTACCATGCAATGCCCTTCATTTTAGGATTTCGAACTTTATTGCTTGGTAAGGTTCCCTTTTGACATTGGTTCAATATCAAAGAAACTTCGGTTGCTCTAGTTACTTAATCGCCACCAAGTGAGACTCTATTTTTTGATTAATACTTGAGATATCTGCTTTCATTCCCTTCAAGGTCTCATCTTGGTGATCGGCTCTCTTCAACAACTTATGAAACATCTCTTCAAGCCTAGAAGTGCTTGGCATGACATTATTGTTATGGGGTGGCATATAAGGTCCATTACTATAAACAACTTTTCTACCCCATTCAGCATCCGGCATCCTCTCTCTTTCATATTACCCACCTCGGTTATCTCTATAAGCACTATCATGGTTGTAGTTTTGAGCTTGATTCCCGAAACCTTGCCTCCAATAGGCTAAAGTGGACCCTTGAGGATTACACTGAAAACCTGCCACTTGATTTCACATAAAACAAACATCTTCTTCAATGAATGGATCTTTATAGATTGGAGCCTTAAGATTTTGGTAAGTGACCGCTTTGACACTTGCTTGATTTTTCTTCAAAAGCAACTCCATGCTTGTGCGAAGTTGAGAAATTTCTCTATGATCTCTTGATTAACTTTTGCTTGGTCATTGTTAGTGTTGACTACACAAGAAGTTATCATTGCACATTGCTCTTGTTGACTCCATACTCTATTAATTTTAACCACTTGCTCCATCATTGCGGCTATCAATGCAAAAGGTTAGTTGAGAAACATGCCTCCCATGACTGTATCAGCGCAAGCTTGACTATTCTCATCAAGCGCCCGATAGAACATCTCAACCAAATCATCATCAATAATCTTGTGATTGGGGACCATCCTCAAACATTTGGTAAATCTCTCTCATGTTGTGCTAATAGAGTCACCAGATAATTGCTCAAAGTTGTTTATTTGATCCTTGAGCTTCAACTTCTTCGATTTTGGGAAATATATTTAAAGATATACTATCTGAAGCTCTGTGTAAATGGGGGGTTTGTAATTCAAGAACAACACAAAATAAACACTATACTACGATGTGAGAAAACTCTAAACTTTAGGGACAACATGGGAATTGTGTTCTCCATAGTTCGTTAACTCGACTAACCTAGATAACATAACTATAATTAGAGATTAGCATGCAGGATGGTAACTTAGGTTTTTCCAGCCCTCTTGTGAAGATGAAGGTTGAATTTTACCATGACGCTTAGTCAACAACCATTGCGTGCCAACTAACAATTACCTATTGTACCAGGCAACCTCCCCTTGGTCAAGTTTTGTTGATTAGACGAAAACACATCAATCAAATCTTATCATTTATTTCTTTTTTCCTATTAATCATTACCTTGGTCGGGATTGTGATAGTAGGCGGGATTTGGTGTTGGACTCTACCAAAAAACAATAATAACAAAGAGAAATCGATAATACATGCAAAACTCCAATCATAGAAATGTATTAACCTAGGTCATCTCAAGTCAAATATCCATGGTTCCCACAACTCCAAGTTGTGGGTGCTTAGCTACTCATGGCTAAGGCAAAACCAACAAAAATATAAATATAAGATATGTTTGAGAATTTTACCCAAAGCAATGAAGGTTAAAGACACCATCAATTGTAAACCAAAAGCTTGATAGATTAATAATAACCACAAAACAAGATTTGTGATCCCCAAAATTGTGTTTTCCATGAGAAAATGATAACATGAGCTAAAATCCTAAAATTTGTCTTGAGAGTATCTTTGAGGATTATTTTTTATTCTAAATTTCAAAATTCCCTTAATAAAACCCTAATTTAAACTATTTATAGTGTTTACGAAAGAACCTTAAATATTATGCAGAAAAGATAGCTGCCAGCTTGTATGCCTCGCATATATGACTCATAGGGTGTCCTACGATTCTTAATTGAGGTCTCATATCAGGTTCATGGCATATTGGACTCAAATGGTATGACACACTGGTACGAGTCATAGCTTGGACTATGAATCATGTGTACCTCTCGTAGTCTAGGCCTTCAGGTGTTGATCCAATGTTTGGGCTATCTGATTCCTGCTATGAGTACACCTATACGAGTCGTAGTGAGACCCATGACTCGTAGATGACCTTGTACGATTGACCTCCACTTAGCAGATTTTTTGATTTTTGGTCTTTGATTCTTATTACTATAGTACCCTACGGCTTGTAGCTTAGGCTATGACTTGTAGGTGAACTCATACATCTAATGCTTCAGGAAAATTTATAATTTTTATCCAAAATCGTGCTAACCTAACTATTCTGCAAGAACAACACAAAAACACATAAAAATCAGAAAAAGTCGCATGATGAATTCACAAAATCCCTTGTTTTAGTCATCAAATGTATTGTATTTTGTCAACACATTAGTGAGCCATATAGAGTGTCTACTCCCTTTGGTGCATGTACTATTGCTAGAAGAGTCTATAAAAATTATCGCATTTACATTTTGCATAAAATATTACCTTGAGATTTTGTTGGGTTAGATATGGTGGATTTTGATATCATTCTTGAGATGGATTGGTTGCATGCATATAGTGCTTCTATTGATTGTAGAACCCATAGAGTCGAATTCTAATTCCCTAATGAATCTGTTCTTAAGTGGGAGAGTCATGATGTGGTGGTCAATGGTAGTCTCATGTCTTGCATTAAAGCCCCTAAGTTGATTTCTAAGAGGTTTCTCTATTATCTTATGAGGGTTAGGGATATTAAGTCTAAGGTCCTTCCTATAGAGTCCGGTGCTTAATAGTTTCTTTATATCTTCCCTGATGATCTTCTTGGTGTTCCTCTGAAAAGGGAAATAGAGTTTGGTATAGACCTCATTCCCGATAATCAACCCATTTTTATTACCACTTACTGCATAGCCCAGAAGGAGTTAAAGTAGTTGAAGGAGCAATTGAGGGATTTGTTAGAGAAGGGTTTTCTTAGGCCTAGCCATTCAACTTGGGGTGCACTAGTGTTACTTATGAAGAAGAAAGATGAGTCCCTTAGAATGTGTATTGAGTACCAACAACATAATAGGGTCACATTAAAGAATAAGTACCCTTTACCAAGGATTGATCTATTTGACCAACTTTATGGGGCTAGTCACTTCTCTAAGATTGAACGTCGCTCTGGTTATCACCAAGTGAAAGTGAGGGAGTGTGACATTCCCAAGATGGATTTATAAATTAGGTACAAGCATTATGAGTTTATTATTATGTCTTTTGGGTTGGCCAATGCATTGGATATCTTCATGGATCTTATGAATAGGGTCTTTAAACACTACCTTGATTTGTTTGTGGTGGTCTTTGCAGATGATATTTTGATCTATTCCCATAGTTAGGAGGAGCATGTGAGTCATTTGAGGGTGGTACTACAAAAATTGAGGGAAGAGAAGTTGTATGCTAAGTATGAGAAGTGAGAGTTTTGGTTGCAAGAGGTTTCCTTTCTAGGTCATGTGGTGTCGAGGGATGGTGTTGAGGTGGATCATAAAAAGACTGAAGTGATTAGAAATTGGCCTACACTTTTGACTCCATTGGATATTAGAAGTTTATTGGGCTCAGCGGGTTATTACCGAAAGTTTGTGAATGGGTTCTCTTTTATTGCTTCTCGTATGACTAAGTTGACTCAAAAGAAGGCTAAATTTGTGTGGATCAATGAGTGTGAAAGGAGTATCAAACCTTTGAAGGATAAGCTTGTCTTCGCTCCTATTTTGTCACTAGCAGAAAAGATAAAAGGTTTTGTTGTGTATTATGATGCCTCACGAATTGATTTGGGTTGTGAATTGATACTACATGGTAAGGCGATAGCCTATGCTTCTTGACAATGTAAAGTGAATGAAAAGAGTTATCCTACCCATGATCTTGAATTATCTGTCGTGGTATTTGTTTTGATAATTTGGGGTCATTATTTATGTGGGGTGCATGTTAATGTGTTCACCGATCATAAGAGTCTCCAATATTATTTCACTCAAAGAAATCTTAACTTGAGACAAATAAAGTGGTTGAAACTTCTTAAGGATTATGATATGAGTATGCATTATTATCCTAATAAGGCTAATATAGTGGCCAATGCTTTGAGTGAGGTATCTATGGGAAGCCTAGCTCATGTTGATAGTGGTGGTAAGGAGGTGGCTAGGGAGGTCACTTTGTTGGCTAGATTGGTGGTTAGGTTAGAAGAGATTGACAATGGTGATGTAGTGATGGTTGATGGTTCTAAATCTTTATTGCTTAAGGAGGTAAAGGCAAAGCAAGATCTTGACCCTGCCTTGTTAGAGTTAAAGACCTTTGTGAGAGATGATAAGGTGGATTTTTTTTTGAAGGGGGAGATGGTGCCTTTAGATACCAAGGTAGACTGTGTATGACTAATTGTGAGGACTTGAGGAGGTTAATTCTTGGTGAGGATCATAATTCTATCTATTCTATTCACCTAGGTTCTACAAAGATGTATATAGATTTGATAGATGTGTTTTGATTGGATGGTATGCAGAAAGACATTACTAAGTTTGTGTCTAGTTGCCATAATTGCCAACAAGTGAAAGTCGAGCATCAAAGGCCGGGAGGCGTAGCCCAAGATATAGAGAGTCCTACTTGGAAGTGGGAGGAAACTAATATGGATTTTGTGGTTGGGTTGCCGAAGACTAGAAAGGGTTTTGATTCTATTTGGGTTGTGGTTGGTTGAATGACAAAGTTGACTCTTTTCTTACCAATTAAGACTAATTGTGGGGTCAATAATTATGAAAGATTTGTACATTCATGAATTGGTTAGAATGTATGGGGTGCCTCTGTCTATCATTTCAAATCATGGTTCTCAATTCACTTTACACTTTTGGAGGTCCTTCCAAAGGGTTCTTGGTACCAAGGTCAAGCTTAGTATGTCCTTTCACCCTCAAATAGATGGCCAAGCCAAAAGAACTATCTAAAATTCTTGAGGATATGCTTAGAGCTTGTGTATTGGAGTTTAAGGGTAGTTGGGATGACCATATTCCATTGATTGAGTTTGCTTATAATAATAGCTATCATGCAAGAATTGATATAGCTCCTTTTGAGGTCTTTTATGGTAGATGTTGTAGATCACTGGTTGGGTTGTTGGGTGGTTTGAAGTTTGAGAGATGACTTTGTTGGGTCCGAATTTTGTCATAGAGACATTACAGAAAGCGATGTTCATAAGAGAGAGGTTAAAAACAACCCAAAGTAGTAAAAGTCCTATGACGATGTGAGAAGAAGGGATCTTGAATTTCAGGTTAGTAATTGGGTCTATTTGAAGGTTTCACCCATTAAGGGTGTGGTTCATTTTGGTAAAAAAGGAAAATTAAGTCCAATATTAGTGTGTACTTATAGATTATTGAGGACTATAGGTAAGGTGGCCTATGAGTTGAAGCTGCCCAATGACATGAATATGGTTTATTCAGTCTCCTATATATCTATGTTGAGGAAGTGTGTGGGTGACCCAAGTGCTATTGTGCCTCTTAATGTTGTGGGTGTTATTGAAGACAATTTAACATATGAAGAGGTTTCAAAAGAAATTTTGGATAGACAAGTAAAGAGGTTGAGGAACAAAGATATTGCTTCTGTTATGGTCCTTTATAGGAACTAACAAGTTGAAAGTGACACATGAGAAGCCAAAGCGGACATGAAAAAGTGATATCCCTATCTTTTACATTCTACTCAAGCCTAAAGTACTAATCTAAGTATCCTACATGATTTCAAGTCTTAAGACTCAGCTTTCATGTAATTTGCATACATTCATGTTTTAAATTGGCAAGTTCATGGTGATTTTGACACTTATGTTGAAATTTTTGAAAGTGGTGTTTCAGTGCATTGTTGCATTCTTGTTGGGGATGATTCCTTCATGATTACTCTTCTTATGTATGCTTCTTTGACATTTGGGGATGAATGTTCCTAAGGGAGAGATATTGAAAAGCCCCAAAAAGTGCCTGATGATGTGCCTCGAAAATGCCCATATTCGTCATTTTCATATATCTCAAAATCCTTACGTGATATAAAAAATATGACTTCATGTTCATGATTAGGGGAAAAATTGAGTGAGAAAAGTGTATATCCCTTATTTCAAAGCAACCTTATCAAAATTTATTTTTCAAAAAATGTGGAATCCCAAAGACGATCCATGCCCCTAGCATGACACAGCCAAGGCGCGGACCCGGGTTATTTTTGGTCCAGTTTCCTATTTTGGTCTAGGGCCTTTGGGTCTTGGACAGAATCCTTTCCATGAGAAAAAATATCTATACTTAGTGATATTTAAACTCGATATCATACAAGATATTGCTTGAAATCCTCGCTAACACTTAGATAAATATTTCACCAAAATTCTAGCATTTTGAACTCATTCTGGATCTAAGCATTTCGTACATGGTTCGTGTTCTCAATCAAATCTTCATCAAAAAAATCTCCAAAGTTGAGTTATGTGAGTTTCAACAATTGGGTCCTTTTACCCATGCTGCCCAATCTTCCTTTTTACATAAATTGCATGTTTCTAAATTGATTTACTTATGGGTCTTACTTATTATGAATTTGGTTATAAACAATTTTGGGGTTTCATAAAACTATAAATGTTTAATCATGAATTGAGCTATGAATCTATGATCCATTATGTGATTTAAAAAGGCATTTTGATGTATCATACATAAGGATACTAGTAAGTGTTGGTAGGTGGTTTTTCTTTGATTTTGTCACAGGATTTCATTCTTGAATTGCATAATTTTGTACTAGCATTAAAAATATGCCAAGTGTTTGACAAAATATCCGGTTATGAATTCTTGAGTTATTGAAGGTCCAATGCATGACGAATGAGTTAAGTGACTTTATGATGAGTAAAGAAATGTATATATATGTTGATTTCATAAATAGTATCTATAGTTTTGCAAGTTGACCACACTTCGTTCGGTGGGTGTTAGGCCGGAACTACCATGTTGAGAAGTATGTACCTCAATCGTATCACTCGGGGGGTGGTAGGCTTATACTACCATGTAGGGGGGTATGTACCTCAATCCCCTCACTCGGGGGATGGTAGGCCCATGCTACTATGTTAGCGGGTATGTACCTCAATTGCCTCGCCAAGGAGGTGGTAGGCCTTGGTCTCTATGATGATAGTCTCTTCCTACACATGTAATATGTTCTATATAAGAATGTTTTAGTTTAAGCATCATTCATGCATGCCATATTATTACTATGCTCATCCATTGGCTATATTTATGTATTTTGCTTATATTGCCCATCTCTTGTTGCACTGCATCCTACATACTTAGTACATTCAAATGTACTAACGCATACTCTATGCCTACATGATATTACCATGTAGGAACCAGAGCTCCACTTGATCATCTTCCTCCTCCACGTGGCTAGTAGTATCTTTTGAAGCATATTTGTTAAGTCCTCAACTCCAAGGATGATATATTTGATGTCATATTATTGTATGCTTTTGACTATGAGGTGAGCTTGGAAAGTTGCCTTGGACCCCGCTCAATTCAAAGTTTTGAGGTTTTGTTGGATGTGTTATGTAATGATGCTTTGAGCTTGAGTCTCTTGACTCTTCTATGTTTTTAAGCTATGAAAGGCTCCTTAGCCCCTTTATCATTATTTTATGTTATCTTGTTGTTGTTTAATTGCTTCCATGACCAAGGATCTGTAATGATATGCTAACATGGAATGGAGCAAGGGCCAAGACACTTTTTGGGCTCACACTTATAGCAACAAGTGTTTAACATAAAGAAGTCTCAAAATAGCAAGAGTAATATAGATAGTGTCCTCGGACTTGAGTACTCATCAAAGCTTGTTCAAAGGATTGTACTAGCCATGTGGGCGAGGATGATCAAATGGAGCTCCAGTCCTTACATGATAATATCATGTAGGCATAAAGTATGCATTAATCTATTTGAATATACTAAGTATGCAATTATGATGTTCACACTCCAATAATAAAGCGATCGCTATCAACAATTAACCTAACCAGATGTTAGGTCAAATCCACAAGGAATATGTGGCTTGACTATAGAGACCCACTGCCAATCATTTCAAGCATCGATTTCCAAAATTGCTAGATGGCAGATTTTCTTTGTAATTCAAGAATAAAAATAAAAACTAATCTAACTGTGCAGGTAGATACTTCAAATTTAGGGACAACTTGGGGATTATTTTCCCCATGATTCGTTAACTTAAATACCTTAGACAACACTACTCCAATTGAGAATTATCATATAGGATGGTAACTTAGGTTCTTCCACTCTCTTATGAAGGTGAAGGTCGAATTTCGCTATGGCGCATAGTCGACAACCATGGTGTACCAACTAACCTTTACCTATTATCTCAGTCAACCTCCCTTTGGTCAGGTTTGGTTGATTAGATGAGAACACATCAATCAAATCATGTCATTTACTTTTCTTTTCCTATTAGTCCCTACCTTGGTTAGGATCATGATAGTAGGTGGGGTTTGGTGTTTGCCACCATAAAACAACAATTGAAATTAAGAAAAATAAATAATACATGCAAAACCCCAATCAAAGAAATGCACAAAGTCTAGGTTATTTCAAGTCACCTACTCATGGTTCCCACAACCCCAAGTTAAGGGTGGTTAACTACTCACGGCTAAGGTAAAATCAAGAATAATGCAAATAAATGACATAGTTGAGAGTTTACCAAAATCAATGAAGAGAAGAACACCTTCAAGTTGAAAACCATAAGCTTGGATTAATTGCAAGTCAGTACAATGTGGGTCTCAATCCCGCAAAAGTGGGTCTTCAAATTGAAAGATAAAAATCTACCCTAAACCCTAAAAATGTTTTTAGAATATTTACAAGTATCTATGAATGTCAGATCTCATCCTCTAAAGACTAAGGACTTTATATAAGGACTCCTTGAGGTTAGCCCCTATCTTAAGCCTCAATCGGTGCTAGGTCAAATCCCATAGAATATATCAAATAATCATAACTTGTATAACTTGTATGAGACATGGAAAATGACACGAGTAGCTCTTAAAACATGCTTGATCTCTAGTAGTGAGTCCAACTTGAACATACTAGTAGATAGTAATCATACATGAACCTTTCCTTTAACATGAATGGCTCACAAGAGGTAAAACAAATCTTGAAATAGGGCTTAACTTGATACTTGTAAAATCATAGATACTTTTCATGAATTCAATATATACTTGAAAGCTATTAATCATCATATAGTCACTTGACTTGTAAATCATGAAATAGATCATCAATAACTTGAGAGTTCTTGACTTGACATTTTATCAAACATTTGGTGGGTTCTTGATCCTAGTTCAAAATCATGAAATTTGAGAGTGAAATAAGATGATAAGACTTAATGCAAATCAACCCACTAACATCTACTAAAACCCTCGTGTAGGGTACATTAAAATCCATCATCAAAACTTATAATAGATCATACTTTCGTAGCTCAAAACATGCATAGTCTCAATAGACAAAGATCAACTCACAATGTAAGCTTAAAATAGACACTTATGCATAATCAACAATACTTTGATAAAATCCCAACATAATTCATACTCATATTTCATAATAAGAGATACCCATAAGTAAAAGGACCCAATGGATAAAACCCACATACCTCAAACATGGGTTTTCTTGAGATGAGCTTGAAGGAATTGAGTTCCAAAGTTAAGCTTGAAATCCTTGAATTTGGTATGAGATATTTGGTTAAGTCTTGGAGAGGTTTTTGTGAGGGTTTTGAGTGATATAAAGTTGAAAAATGACTAAGTAGGCGTGATTTCATGTTTAAGTGGGAATGGGGCTGTGACCCCAATTCCCTTGGGCACATAAGAAAATGTAAGGAAAATTTTGTACTAGTCCGCATCTGGTCTGCAATGAGGACCTAAAGCGTAGGAGAGTTTTACTCTGGTTTGTGCCGCTGGTGCATCGCTCCCAAGACGCGGATGCTCTCTAGATTTTGGAAATTAGCAAAAATTATTTTTCACTCAAGGTCCTCTAAAATTAGGGATATACCCATTTCCTACTCAAGTTTTTCCCTGATCGAGAATATGAAGTTATATTTTTGATATAATGCACAAATTTTTAGATATATGAAAATTACGATTATGGGTATTCCGAAGTACATTTTTGGGTGTTTCACTTCAGCTCCTTCAACTTCACCGGAGCCATACGATAAGTGAAAATATAAATGAGTTGTGTATCGGGAAGGAGGTCTATACCAAAGTGTATTTTCCTTTCGGGAGGAACACCAGGAAGCTCATCGAGAAAGACATCATGAAACTCATTGACCACTAGAACAAACTCATTAGGAAGGACTTTAAACTCCACATCCCTAACCCTCTCAAGACGATAAAGGCAACCTTTCGAGATCAATCTTTGGGCTTTAAGACAATAAATGAATCTACCCTTGACCACCAGATTACGACTTTCCCACTCAAGAATAGGCTAGGGAATCTAAAGTTCACCCTATGGGTTCTACAGTCAATGGAAGCATAATATGCATGTAACCAATCTATCCCAAGAATGATATCAAAATCCACCATGTCAAGTTCAACAAAATCACAAGGAAAGAATTTATGCAATATGAACATGGGACTTCTATAGACTGTTTTAGCAATAATGGACTCACCAACAGGGGTAGACACTTCATAAGATTCACATAACAACTTGGGAATTACATGAAACTTTTTGGCAATAGAAGGACTAATGAAAGAAAGAGTGGCACTTGGATCTATCAATACATACTCATCATAATCAAAAACCTTTAACATACCTGTGAAGCACCATGTTAAGTCTAGTGAGCCCTAGAGGGGTATGGTTAGGAATGTCGACATTCATACCTATAATCCTTAGCAATCCATGGGTAATGTTTTGACTCATGATCCTTTGCACCATACTCGAAACATGCACTCGAACCAGCCAAACAATATCCAAGATGGTACTTTACACACTTGTGGCATGGAGGAGAAGCTTGAACACTAATACTCTTGCCTTTCCTTTGAGCATATAGATAGTTAACAATCTTATGGCCCATTTTGCTACACCAAAAGCATTCACCCGTGTTCCTCTAATAGGTGCCACGATGATTCCTCCCCCATTTTGTCACCTAGTATGAGTCATTCCATCCTTGCCACTGGGCTTAGCATATGTAAGTCTACCTTCAAATTGAGCCCTCCTTCTCCTTTCCTTGGAGTCCATCGGGCAATCTCCCATCTTATGCCCAATATTTCCATACTTGAAATAATCCATAATTCCTACCAAATATTTTCCTTGATGTTTCCCACCACATCCTTGACAAAGGACAAAATGGATCCTTTCCTTCTTGTACATTGGCACCGATAGACTAGCAGAAGATGAAGCACCCTTAACTCAAGCCCCCTTAGACTTTCTCTCCCTCATCTTAACATATTAAGGGAACCCACCTATTGGTTGAGTTGAGTGGTCACCACTTTGGCCAATAGCCATAGGGCATTGTAAACTACTTCATTTGATAGGTCACCATCAGGAAGTTGGCCCTCAAGTGAGATATGGTTACCGTCCTGTCCACTATTCGGAATAGCTGGAGACAAATTGTGAAACATAAAGGTTTAAGAATCAGGAATAAGCCTTAGAGGACTTAACTCTATCGCAAGACATATATCATAAAGAAGCGAAACATTTTCTGAAATACGTCATAGCCTCTTATTCATAGTTATGGCGCACTTTACAACTATTAATAAGACTCAAATTGACACTATTTATTGGATTATCGAGGACCATTAATAGCCTAGAGCTTTGATACCAAGTTTGTCACGACCAAGCCTAGGGTGTAGATGTAACGTGATGAACGAGAAGTCCAAAGACAACCTAAATAGGCCTATTGATCATTATATGCACACATCCTTGGTTGTAGAAGCAAAATAAGCAATAACAAGAGTCAAGTATATAAAAAAGAAGTGGGACTAAGGGAATATCTTTCATAAACATAGAAGTATAAGAACAATCACACTTGAAAGTATATACAATCTTAGTATCCAACCACACCTTTACTTAGAAGTGGGCGGTGGCCAAGACACTCCTTGAGCTCACCCTCATAATATTAGGTATCCAAAATAAAGAAGAAGTCTCAATATGATAGGAAAGTAAATAGATATTGTCCTCAGAGTTGAGGACTCACCAAAGCTTTCTTCAAGAATCAAGCTAGCAATGAGGTGGAGGGTGATAAAAAGGAGCTTCGATTCCTACATGGTGATGTCATATAGGTATAGCGTATGCATTAGTATGTTTGAATATACTAAGTATGTGAGATGAAAAGCAACAAGATATAATCCATCATAACCAAAATGCGCAAACATGACATGCATGGTCAATGCTAGTAAACAAACATACACGTAAAACATATAACTTGCATAACATATATAATACATGTGTAGGAGGAGACCTTATTGGACATAAGTGAGACCAAGTAGAGTTATAACTTGGAATCCCAATGATTACCCCTCATAGGTATAAAGGTAGTATACTTCCCAAGGTAAACCATACTTCACCTTACAAGAACATGACACATTTCATATGAAACAACCCTCCTTATGGGAACATGACCCATTTCTAAAAGAATTTCATGGTAAAGTACACTAAATGGATCCACCAGCATAGCATGGGTAATGAACAATGCTATGGTGGCACATAGTTTAAGGAAAGGAGTATGGACCCTTGGAGGTAGTCCACACTGATATCCAATCCATTAGTGCTAAGTCTAATCCCATGGAATACTTGAATTAATAATAATTTTAATGACTTATAAGAGACATAGAAATATAACATGAGTAGCTCTTAAACATATTGACCTCCAATGGTGAGCCTAACTTGAAGCATGAGAGTAATAATAATGAACCCTTAAATTAAGAAGAATGGCTCAGAAGAGGTAAAAATCTTGAAATAGGGCTTCACTTGATACTTGTAATACCATGGATACTTTTCATGAAATCAATACATGTTTGAAAGGCCTTAATCATTAGGAATCTTATCAAGAGTGTAACAAGATTAGTAAATCAATTCAAAATAAACCCATCAATATCGTAGTAAAACTCCAAATTGAGTATTATGAAATGCACCTCAATAGTTCGTCATAGTTCATAGTTTTCATAACCCAAATCATGCATATTCTCAATAGACAAAGATCAACTCATGGTATAAACTTAAAATAGATCTTCATGCATAACCAATTAATACTCGATAAAACCCCAACATAATTTAATTCATATTTCATAAATAGAGATACCCGTAAGTAGTACAACTTGAAATCATACAATTTTCATAAAAAGAGAACGTCGGGATCCATGGTGAAAGGAACCATGGATGAAGACCGACATACCTAAACTTGGAATTTCTTGGAGTAACTTGAAGGAGACTTGAAGCTTGGATTGGGTCCTTGAAATCCAAAGTTGTTCTTGAGATCCTTGAATTTGAATGGGGATCTTGACAAAATCTTGTAGAGGTTTTTAAAGAGAATAATTTGGCAATAAAATGATGAAATTAAAGGTTTGGAACCTTAAATGTGTTGGGACCCACAACGTAATTTAAACCCCGAACGTCCTTAATTGGTTCGATTTAATAAAGTTTGGGACCAAATGTAACATT
>JAOTQJ010198167.1:4418-20403 GCA_025642045.1 Solanum sejunctum | reverse complement strand
TTCTTTTGGCTTGCTATCATTGTCTATATACTTTAAAGTATGTTAAAGGTAGAAATCCCTTATGATATGTATATAAAGAGAATGGTTACAAGTTGGTTCTCCCGAGCCTCATCTGCAACGGGTGCTAGTCCGCCCTATTGGGACTTGGGGCATAACAGTCTGTCTCTTGTGCAACATGATGGAAGACACTATGATCAATCCATTAAAAGATTTGACCTATAATTTTTTGATTTGATTTCTTCCATTCTAACTCTTTGATGGGATCAGAATCTTTTTCTTTCAATTCGATAAGATTGAATAAATCTTTACAGTTTAGGAGATCTTCCATCCGAGGTCTCCATAACTTGTAGTCGATGACAGTGAGCATAATCATGGCTCCAAAAGATGATGTTAACTCTTATGTGGTCATTATTACCTTGCAATAGCTTAATTCACCAAAATAAGATTGGATCTTGAAAAATAGAGCTCACTGTTACATACAGAATGATCAAAAAGGTGGAATTGACACTTCGGGCCAAAATTCCACTATTGGGGTAGAATAATAATTTCAAAAAACATTGGAGACCAAATTATAATTTCAGAAAGATCAGATGTCAAACTATAATTTCAAAAAGATTAGGGGCCAATCTGACTTTTATTGAAAGTTAAGAGACCAAACTAAAATTTTAGAAAACTTAAGGGGTCAATTTGTATTTTCTAAAACTATTGTAGATTTCGGCAATGAATAGTATTTTTGATTGTCTTTTTCGGCAGAACTCTAGTGAACAGTGTTGTCTTCGCCGGCGAAAACTTCGATAGCATTGACTAAACTTTAATTGCGATTTTCGAGCTCGTTTGAGCTCTGACTAGGCAACCTTTTGGTGCATTGGATTTCATTCAATGAGATGAATCCAATAGTGCAATCATAATTGGATTTCGAATAAAACTTAGAAAATTCAAATTTGACCCGTCACTTGAAAACTCGACCAACGCTTATAACTTGGCTCTGATACTACTTATTGAAGCTAAAGAAAATAATCGAGCGTTGGTAACACAAATTTAATAGAAAAAATTTCTTTTATTACTTACAAGAATAGATTACAAAATAACTCTCAAACTCACATATTACACTCTTTTCTTGGTGTTCTTAGTGGTGTATTTACAAATGAGAATTTGCACCTCTATTTATAGTAAATTTTGCAAGTGTGAATTGTCAAAATTTCTCCAAAGATTGGTGGCCAACTTTGAAGAAATTTGCACAGCTTTCATTTGAACAGTTATTCAAATAGGCTGTGCAGCCATTATTGAATTCAACAATGGCAGGTTCAACAATGGTGGCTGGACTTCTTCAAATTTATGCCTCAATCCTCTACTTGTCGGCATAGTAAATATTCCTGTTATTATGGATTTGAGTTGTTTTCCCTTTTTTGGAGAAACTATTTTCTTTAAAGAGAACATTTTATATTGCTTTAGCTTTTAAACACGAAAACTGGAACCATTTGTATTCCTCTCCTATGATAGAACTAAAAATAATTTTGGAAGTTCTTGTGTTTTTCTGCACTTCAATTGTTTTTACTCTACTTCGACTATTAGTACACTAAATTAGTTTGTATACAAATGAATGGCCAACAATTAATGGTACTTATCTTCACTGTCCAGTCAAAATGGATTAAGCTACTGAATAATGCATATTTTGTTGACTATCCAAGCACCAGTCTTGAAGTCTATGGAACCTGTGCTGCTTTATGATCACGAAACATGAAAACAAAATTTACCTTGCTGTTTTGGTATGAAAAATACTTCTTAAAAATAAACTTAAACCAACTTTGCATTATTACTTATTTCTAAGTACATTTTGGAGTGCAAATATTGTGGAGTATACCTAGCTAATTTCCAGATTCTATGGTCGATTGACAATTGTAGAACGTAGTCCATAAGCTTATGTGGAAGCATAACATTGGTTGAGACAAATGACTTGTGGTCTTCTTATATTGTCTTAGACAGTGCTCAAGCTTTTCAAGTTAACTATTGAGTTAGATCCAAGATCTATTTCTTCACATGGTATTGTAGCTTGACTCGTAGATCCTTATCATTGTGGTTCTTAATGTTAGATCCTCGTGTGATGTTATCCATGCTCCTCCCGCCATTACATTTTTCTTCTCCTGCACATTTTTTAGTGTTAAGGTCTACGTTGGTTGATCGAATGTGTTATGGTCTCATTATATGTTCTTATATAGTCCTCTCTACATGAGACTTTTGGAATTGAGGTACACTTGAGGTCCATTTCCTCATACATAGATCCCAAAATAGCTTTCAACGTCAATGGCACATTGATGAGTTCATATCTTGGACTCATTTTGGACTTAGAATGTGAAGAAATGTTGTCCTCAATGTTCTATTATACTTCAATTACTAACTAATATACACGTGTTATGACAAAAATGATGCACAAGTGGATAATGTTTAACAAATCTTGAAAAGGGGCAAAAGCATAAAAAAAGATGAACAAAAGTGACTTCGCCGATATATTTGGTAAAACATCGAAGTCTCAGGGAGACCACCTAACATTTTAGCAACCAAAGCTCAAGTCCATGCCAAAAAGACAGTCAAAATAAAAGTTGTCAAACATATTCAGCTTATCGCCAAATGGCTAAGGAGACAACTTAATATTGCAGTACGAGGACCCTAGTTCATAACAGAAAGGCGACGTAAGGGGAAGTTTGACAGATTGTCAAACATGATTGGCGGAGTAAAGAGTCGTTGCCTAATTATGTAGAGATTCAAGCCTTTGAAAGATGCAAAGGAAGGTGGTCAAGTACACGTTCGACGCATCACCGAAGTGCTTGGCGACGATCGACCTTGATCGCCAACGACTACTCAGTGCACAAATTCTCATATATTTTCCACTGATTATTTAAACTTTTTAGAAAGGATATTGTATATATCATTCATATTAGGCTTTACAGATACATAAAGAGTGGCGTTCTTGCTTAATAATACAAGGGTTAGAGGGTTTCAAGCTTGTGGAGGCACAATTTATGGAGATTTGCTGAATCAATTCAACTTTTCTCTTACTATCCTTATTACCCATGTACTCAACTGCTAAATTTGGTAGTGAATCTTTAGTTTTGAGGATGAGTGGTTATAACCCCCATATTGGGAGTGTATAAATAATATAGGTCTTTAGTTTCCATGTTGGGTCTATGATATTTTGACTATATTGTTGTTAATCTAAGTGATTTTACATCTATCGCTAAGCTTCATCTATAACTCTAAGGTTACAAACTTGGGGTTTATTTTAGATCTATAATTATTATTTTAATCTGAGCAGTTAAAGTATGGAATAAATGTAGTAGCTGGAAACTTTTCAGGATTTGAGTTGAATGCCACAACCATAGATTCAATGGCTAACGTATTAGGTGGTTTGCTGTAATTTCGTAGGCCTGACATGTCCTTGAGCAATTCACGCATGAGGTCATAATAGATTCATGTAAAACACCTCCGTTTTCATAATTGAAGTGTTGGTTACCAGCATCCTGGCCTATTCACTCATCTTTAGCTCGACTAGTCAAATATTTAGACTCAACTTAGTAGATCTACTCCTATATTTTCACATCCCCAACATCTCTATTAAAATATTATTTGTTTTGCTAAATTAGAATTTGTGTTAGCTGAATCTTGAATTTATTTACCGTAAACCCCCAATCAGACCCTATAATTAACTAGCTTAATGAGTTTATTCTCTCTTGAACTGCCATTCCTTGTCGGATTCGACTCCGATTCTTTTGTTGGGATAATATGCTAATAACAGTCATCCCTCCTTCCATTTGAGTAGTAGGCCTGAACGTCATCAAAAATAGTGTCTCTGTCAGGAAATGGTGTTAGTTCTTGATTGTAGTTTTTATTGAACTTAGTTCTTGTATTAAGAGTTTTTTTATTACTTTTCTTGTTATTTTTGTTGTGATAATCAAGTGTTAAGATGGACGATGAAGGAAGTGTCTACGGAGACAACGTGGGAAAGGTGAATGACTTTTAAGATATCAACTGGATCAAGTAGGGAGTATGGTACTAATCTGATTACCTCCATTAGATCATATCACAAGCACCATGTTTCAACTGCTTCAGCTAAAGCGATTATTCGTAAGGCAAGCCCATAAGGTTCCCCATGAGCATCTTCAAAATTTTGTAGACATCTGTTTACCGCTTAACTTCTTGGGAATCACCTAAGAGGCCATCAAATTGAGGTTCTTCCCGTTCTCTATTACCGGAGAAGCTGTGAGGTGTCTAGCTGAGCTTCCTCGAGACTCAATCACTTTGTGGTAGGAACTTTGAGATGCATTCCTCAAAAGTGTTTTTCCTCCCTCGAAGATGGTTAAGCCTAGAAGATATATTGAGAACTTCAAAAGAATTGATGGTGAGTCATTGCATGAGAAATGACTACGGTTCCTAAAACTTTTGTTTCAATGCCTGAACCATGGAGTTTTGGACCACCTATTGTTGCAATACTTATATGTGAGTCTTGATGCAGTCAACAAAGGTGTGGTTGACTAGTTGGTTTGAGGTAGAATCATGAAACAAACTTTTGCAGCTGCTTGTGAGCTATTGGACGACATGACCAAGATTAATTGGGCTTGGTATACAAGGGATGACCTTGTATCTTCTATCCACAAGAGTCTGTCCAAAGAACAACTTGCTAAAAATTAAGAGAGAGATGAAAATATGGCTAAAATGTTAACTCAACTAGATCTCTTGATTAAACATTTAATAAGAGGAAATTGGAAAAGTGTTAATATTTTAGATGTTGTTGTGATGTGGTGTAGGATAATATACCATATAAAGGAGGATATAGCAAAGTTATACATTATATGAGTAATCAGATGATGGGTTCTTGGCCAACTTTTCTAAGGCCACCCGGGAATCAAGGTTGGAACAATGGAGCTGGATAGCAAGATAAAGCTTGGCCGGATCAGCCTCAACTCGGAGGTTAGAGAAATGGCAATTGAGCCCGAGATAGGCATATTCCAACCCGTGATAGGGTGTAAGCTATTGACCTTGGTGAATACAAAGAATTTCTAGACTGGGGACATGTTAACCCAAATCCTGAACAAATTTAAGGCCTCCGATAAAGTTCCGAAAAAAATGAAATCTGATTTCTCACAATTGAGTCAAATTGTGACTTCACACCTAGCTTCCATTAAGCACTTGGAGACTCAACTTAGAAATATCCCAGCCCATCTCAACCAAAGGCAAAAGGGAAGATTGCCCAGTGACACTGTTGCTAACCCAAAGAGTGCGAACCAATAATGCTTGGCTATAATGACCTGCAGTTGTGGAAGGTGTTATGCCACACCTATTGTTGAAGAAGGTGAGAAAGAAGTGGAAGAAGATGAAGGTGCAGCGAGTGCCAATAATGATGATGATTTAGATGTAAATGAAGGTGGTAAGACTCTCAGCAGTCTTGAGAGTAGAGAGAAAGAAAAAGTTGGGGATGGTGCAACGAATGCTAAAAAAGCATCCCCAAGGAATGAAAATTCAACAGTGACATTAAAGACTCCACAGATTAAGATTGATCCTCTATTCCCTCAAGGATTGAAGAAGAAAGAAGATCAACAAATTTCAAAAGTTCCTTTCCATATTCAATTCTCTGCCCATCAATGTTCCTTAGTTGAGGCAAGAACCTTGGACTATTAAAGTGTCTCGTAATAGCAGTGCCATCTTGATGGAAAATGTGGTTGCGAAGAAAAAGGGACCTGGTGCATTAATAATTTCTTGCACATTTGGAGCTTGTAAATTTAGTTACTGTGTCAAACCACCCGATAGACGATCTACACCTCCAGCCATACAAGGCCTTAAAGGGAGCCATCCAAATGCTGAAGTGATATCTGTTGTTGTAAGAAAACTCCACCAAGGCTAAGTATTGATCCCATCTAGCACCAAAATCGATGACATATGCCCAAAGCATATCTTCTAACACATGAATGATCCTCTTAGACTGGCTATTGGTAAGTTGTACTCATGTCTAAATGGGTACCCAAATCATGCTATAAAGTCCTCCAAAAATATGAAGGAAACAATAAACTATGATTTGATACGATAGAAATCAGGACTCTGTGCAATCTCACAATCTGACTAATATAGAGCTGGGCTAGTTTCTGAGCATTATATATCACTTTGATCAGAATGAAGTGAGCAAACTTGGTTAATTGATCTACCACTGTCCAAATAAAATCAAAATCCCCAATAGTAGGAAGTAATCCAATTACAAAATCTATGGTGATACGTTCCCACTTCCACTCGGGAACAAGCATCCTCTACTCAAACCTTTAGATTTTGATGCTCATATTTGACTTGTTGGCAATTTGAGCACTTCGCCATAAATTCAGTAATGTCTCCCCTCATCCCACACCAACAACAATATTGTTTCAAATCATGGTACATCTTTGTTGCCCCTATATGAATAGAATATATTGTACAATAAGCCTCCTCACATATTAATCTGATCAAATCACCCATATTAGGGACACAAACATAACTCTTAATCCTCAAAACACCTTCAGAATCAAGTACTGCTTCTCTAGATTCACCTCTAGCCACTTTGTCATGAATGATATGCATCCTCTAATCCTCAAACTACCTCTCATGAATCTAATCCATCAAACATGAGTGAGCCTCAATAAAACCAAGCATCCTACCCGATCTGAAAGTTGTAGTCTCACCAACTTATTATCCAATCTTCGAACATCTTCTAGCCAATAGTCGTTCCTCAACCCGAATAGCTAGTAGACTCCCCAAGCTAGAAGCCTTCTTACTCAAAGCATCAACCACCACATTGACCTTTCTTGGATGATAAAGAATAGTGAAGTCTTAATCCTTCAAGAGCTCAATCCACCTTCTTTGCCTCAAATTTAGATCTCCTAGTTGAAAATATACTGTAGCCTATGATTGTCAGTAAAGATCTCATAGTGAACACCATATAGATAGTGATGCCACAACTTTAACTCAAACACAACAGTATCCAAATCCAAATCATGAGTATGACATTTCTTCTCATAGGCCTTCAACTGCCTCAAAGCATATGCAATAACCTTCGTTTTCTGCATCAACACACCACCTAACCCACTCCTGAAGTATCATAATAAATGGTGAAGTCGACTCTTTCCTTTGGTAATATGAAAATAGAAATTGTAGTCAATAATAACTTGAGCTTTTGGAAGCTCTGTTCATACTCACTTGACCAGTAAAATATGACATTCTTCTAAGTGAGCCTGATCAGTGGAGCTGCAATAGTAGAGAAGCCCTACACAAAATAATGATAATAACTAGCCAAGCCCACAAAACTATAAATCTCTACAGCTAAGGTAGACCTAGTCCAACTCTGAATGGCCTCAATCTTCACTGGATCAACTTAAATGCCTTACTTAGGCACCATATGCCCCAAGAATGCCATGGAACTCAACCAAAACTGACACTTGGAAAATTTAACATAAAGTTTCTCGTCTCTAAGACTCTGGAGCATAATTCTCAAATGCCTCACATGATCCTTTTCCATCTTAGAGAAGACTAAGGTATCATTGATAAATACTATCACAAACGAATCTAGATACGGCTAAAACACCCCATTCATCAGCACAATAAATGTTTCAAGGGTATTAGTCAAACTAAAGGACATAACAAAGAACTGATAATGGCCATACCTGGTCCGAAAGGCTATCTTAGGAAGTTCTGAAGGCTGAATCTGTACTTGATGGTACACAGACCTTAAAATCAATCTTGGAAAGCAATGTAGCTCCCAGAAACTAGTCAAACAAGTCATCAATATGAGGAAGTGGGTACTTGTTCTTTACAGTTACCTTGTTCAATTGCCTATAATCAGTGCACATTCTCATGGATCCATCCTTATTCTTTACAAACAAGATCGGGGCACCCTAAGGTGAAACGTTAAGGAAAGCCCTTGCTCAATAGATCTTGGAGTTTCTCTTTTTAGCTCCTTTAACTTAATCAAAGCCATATGATAGAATTCAGCTTAATGCTCAACTCAAGATCAATAGCAAAATCAATTTCCTTATTAGAAGGGACTCTCGATATATCAGTAGAAAAACACATTCGGAAACTTACAAACCACAGGAATAGAGTCTATATATGGTGGCACAACAACAATATCTTTTGAATACTATAGCCACCCTAGCCTGCAGGCCTCTGTTGGGAACCAGAGGAACTCTAACTTGAGCCAATACAATGATGGGGACCTCATCCTCCCTCTAAGGCTGGCAAGGCTGCATGAACTCGGTAGTGCTGAAATGAATCACCTCCCTAGTTATACCACTGCCCCTGATAAAGGCACTCAAGAACTATCTCAATGTGTAGACACTTTTGAGGTCCCCAAACTCCTCTCTCTGTATGAGTTATGCCTCTTTGGCAGCACTAACTCGGACTGAAAAGATACCCTATTTCTAGACACCCAAAACACTTACTGTCTGATAGAGTAAGCCAATCTTCTTACAACATGACAAACTCTCTCTACATCGGTAGGAATAACAGTTGTAGTATGCTGAGCTAGCTGGCAAAAAAGAACCTCATACTCTAAAACTGTCATAGTACCCTATCTCAAACTCTTGAACCTTTGACGGGTCTCCTCCAGGATGCTCCAAGGGACAAATCTATCGTAGAAGGCACCAAATGAAATCTCCCAAGTCATCAAAAGAGTCCCAACTTGAAATGACCCTAAAATAGGTCCTCCACCACTCCCTGGATAAGCCACAAAGCTAAAGGGTAACATATCATACACCTTGAGTCCTCACTAATTCAATTCACCACAATTTATTCAAATATAGCATCACAATCACATAACAAATTTAATGTCACTAAAATTAATTAATTCAGGTGAAATGGGCTAGAAAAATTAGCCAGAATGTGAAATTAATGCATGAAAATATTCTCCAAGTAATAAGAAATTTAACAGTGAAAATCATTTCAAAAATAAAGTTAAAATAAGGTAGGACTCATCAATTTAACATTAGAAATTAATATTCAAAAAAATTCAAATTTCTCTAATCAAAATCCCTAAATTCTCATTTAAAACACAATTTAATCAATGAAAATTGAAGAAATAGGTTAGAAAATAGTTACCCAATAGATTTGCCTTGAAAAACCTTGAAGAATCACTCAAAAATGAAGCTTAGAAGCTTGAAAATGGTGAAAAAATTAATTAAACATGTCACTTAATAGTCCTCATTGTTCAAGTGAAAATGTATTTCGCGAATGTAGATAAGGATCCGTGAACGCGAAGTAATAATTCTCCTAAGCCTCTGTGAATTCGAGGACTTCATCCACGATTGCGAAGAACACCCTCATATTGCTCAGCAAACGTGGGGCTCACTTAGGCTAGACCCCCGTGCATGGGGTCTACTCTCACAAACGCGTATTACAAAGTGGGTGGTACCAAATATCAGCAGCAAACACAACATACAATTCAAGAATTTGTCCCTTGAGATTTATTCAGTACCCCAAGAACACAAACCAAACATGAAACCCCTCCCCCCCAAACAATTTCGTTCCAGACTCAATGGAACCAATTAAAATTTGATTTTGAGGTCTCCTTAGCGCGGAACCTAGATCATTTAAACTAGTTTAGAACTCAAATATTCAAAATAACCACAAAAAATTCAAAAATTATAAGGAGATCATTTATAGCATTAGTTTCACCATATGAAACCACCAAAACTGACAAAATTTAATTTCAAGCTTCCGAACTCTAAATATTGAACAAAGTCAAACTGTGATCCAAAATGAACTAAAAGTGCAACTTTGATTCTAAAATCTCTATTGTAACTCCAAATTCAGTTCTGCAAGTTCTCCTAGACCAGATTTAGCATATTGGAGTTGATAGAATTGATAGATTCAAACTCCAACACTTCAAGCAAAATGACTCCAAAAACTCAAGTTTTCCAACTTTAAGCCTTTAAAACTTCTTTCTTTGGCAAAACTCCAACTTTTTACAAGGTTTTCAAAAATTGACTTTAGGCTTGACCAAAAAAGACTCAAGACAACTCTAGAGAAAGACAAAATGATAATTTGTTAAAAATATCAAAAATGACCTTCAAGGTCATTACAACATTTTTGGCAGGTGCTACATATTCTTAGACTCAATGCCTACTTTTTCCTCTACCCCTACCTAAACTGCGTTCTCTCATGATAGGCTTCTCTACTAGCTTATTATCGGGATCTAGTTACCTGATTATCACATCTCAAAATATCCCCTAGATGTGATTATCACCCACCCACACCATTTATCAGGAGAACTAAACATCCATACATGCACTCAAATTATTAAAGCACAGAGATACAATATGTTCAAAACCAAACCTCATCACTACTCATAAAAATAGAATAACTATCAAGCCAAAATCATATATCGAGTTACAAAAGAAAAAGATCACTTAAGAAAATATCTCTAGCCCAAACCTCATAATAAGATCATAGAGTATCTAATAGAGTGATATGCGTTCAACTGTCGGGCATGCAAACCCCAAGAAGAAAAAAACATAAGTTATACTAGATAGAGCTGAAATAGTAGCCTTCATTCTTGAATAATGCGAAGTCCCACCTCAGCAACAGAGTCTACGAGAATGAACTTATCAGTCACAAGTCTCACCCTCTACAACAATATCTATATTGGCATGCATGTAAAGAGTAAGCTATATACAAATATAACCTAGTAAGATCTCCGACTTGCTACTTTAATACCCCTAGAACAAGAGTTATAAAATACAACTGTACTACAAATATACAAAAATAATATATACAAGAATATACTTCATAATAAGCTCAATAAGTTCAGACGAATATTCAAAAAGGTCACCACATGTCTCAATTCAATCCACACTAAAAACTTGTTATAAACGGCAGTGAAGAAGATCAACCCATCACCTCGACAAGTCCATGGAAACATGTATAATGTTCTAAAAGTATATTACGACAACATGTACAAAGCTCCTAACACATTATGGCAACATAGGTATATGCCCCTAACATATTACAATAGCTATGTATGCCCCTAGTAACCACATCATAGTAATAAAGAAAGGTATCCAGCATCACACCATATATAACTTATTAAAAAATTCAATATTCTTCTAAAGAATAGCATATCTAGGGCTGATTATAGAATAGCAACTCTGTCAAGCATATGCTTGCCCCAACACATACACAAGATAGAGAAAAGTATATTTTTCAAAGCATGTTTGAAAAGCAAGTACTAAAGTTTAAAGTATCACTTACCTTATTAATCACAAGTTCCACAACTTTGCATGTGTAGAACACCCACCAAAACATCCCTTGCTTACCTCAAACTATGAAAAAATATTAATTATTGATATCAATTATATTGGCCAAACTCAAATGTCAATATCCTTAGCCTTCAAGTTTAGGGTTAAAACCCTAATACCCAATACCTTATATTATAAATTAAGAGTAAATGTATTGTTAATCTCATTGTTAAAACTTTTTTAAAGTATTAATTTTTGGTGAGGTCCACCTTTTTATTAATAGAATAAAAAAATTACACATTGTATCTACTCTACTAACTGACGGACCTAGACATTAAAACTATGCTAAAAACATACTTAATGTAAATTATACTAGTATGCCTTCCTCTATTCTTTTATATTTTCTGCTATGGCTCTTCAACTCCTTTCCTCGGTTGTTTCCACATAGTACTGGAAAAAAATCCTGTCTTATATTTGTCCTTGTTTTGGTTCTCCTGCTCCTCGAATTCCTTCTGGGTGTCAGCTTGCACCGGGTAATTGCTACTTTGGTCGATTTTGATTCCCTTTTTTTCACTTTGTTCTAATCTTGTTTCTTCACAGATTCTAGGTTTGGTCTCTCCCATCTCTGACGTTATGCTTCCTTCTCCATGTAATTGCACTTGCAGTTCCTTGTTGATCAATGACTTCAACTGATGACGTGATTTTGGTCAGTTTTTATTTTCGCACATTATAAATCTTTGGGTACTACAACTCTCTTTGTTATATGTATAAAAATCCATGTAAAGCTTAATTTTATGTATATCCTTATTTTAAGGGACTGTAATTAACTTAACTAAGCTTGCTAAATATTAATACTTTTGGTTCTAATTCTAATGCATAAGATTAATGCTTTGTTGACGTTAATGATCTGCCTCCCCTTTTTGGAACTTGTTTAAATTCCTGAAATACTAGGGTAGCACCATCCCATTCTACTAGGTTAGCAATTTAGTCCACCAATTGGTTCCCCTCCCTAAGGATGTGGTGAATGTATATGTGTTGTTTGTACTTCTGCTGTTGTACATCCTCAACTATATCTGCCACTTCCCAAGGTACAAATTTTTTTTTTGAGAATTTTCAACATGAATAATGAATCTATCTCAAGTATCTTGACAGTATGAATTTCCCTTTTTCAGTATCTTACTGCCTTCAAAATTGCCTTTGCTTCAGCCTGTATATTTATCATTTGCCCTAATATGCTTGCTTGTGTATAACAGAGGTTTCTTGTTGATCCCTAATGCAGAATCCATAGGAGCTAGGGCCTAGATTTATTTTACTTGTGTCATTAGTGTTATGTTTCTGATGTCCCACTGGTGGCAGTTCCCATCTAACTATTCTGTGATATAGCTTAGGTTTGTATGCCCCAAATGTTCTGATTACTTCATCCCAGGTACAATCCCATACCCTCATTGTAGGAAATACTATCCTGATTAGGTGGTGAATGCTCACCTGGATATGATGTAACATCAAATGGACTGGTACATCCCCACCATGCGTGCTAGTATTCCTTCTTTTCCATCATTCCCAGCAGATTAATGTAGAAATTGCATTATAAATCTGTTGGAGTCTGAAACTTTCTACTTTATTCCACCATTCCTTAATGATTGTGTGTAACTGCAATCCCTCCATTTTGATTCCTGCTTATTTGGAGAAATATTCTCACACCCTTTTAGTTGATGTAGCTGTAAAGAACAAGTATTTCATTGTCTCATGTGTACCCCCCTCACAGTAATAGCATTTAAATATCACATTTATTCTCATTCGTGCCAAGTCATCCGTTGTTATTCTGCCCCTCTAGACCTTCCAGAAGAAGAAATTAATTTTGAATGGCAAACCCTTTACCCAAAGTTGCTTGTAGATCTCTCTCTTGATATTCTGTGTTCTAACTAATTTCCAAATTGACTTCACAGTAAATTTTCCAGTGGATTTCCCCATATACCAAGCCCTATCTGAAGCATTATTTGTTTGTGGGGGCTTGATGTCCTCACAAATGTAATCCACTATGTCCCCATCTATTAAGTAGGTCTGCAGCGTCCCTCTATCCCATAACCAATTCCTGACAAATTCTTTCACCTCCATCTCCTCCATTAATTTGTTAATGGACTCTATATAATACAAAACACCCAACTAAGTCCAGTTGTCAAATCAAAAACTATCATTCCCAGATTTTATTTGCCACCAAATGTTATGTTCCATCTCCTCCCTTATCTGAATCATTTTTCTACACACATGTGAGGCCCCTATCCCAGTAGCTATCACAGGATGTAGTTTCTTACAATACTAATTCCACATATAAGAGCTCCAAAGTGATTTAGATGTTCTAAACTTCCACCACAACTTTGTAAATAAAGCATCAACCATTTGGTGGAGGGATCTTAACCCTATGCCCCCTTTATCCCAAGGAAAACACAATATTTTCCAGGTCACCTAATATTTTCACCTATATTCTCTATAATTTCCCTAAAATACTTTGGCTATAATTCTGTGAATTATATCCACCACCTCTTTTGGAGGGTTCATTACTGATATTTGATATATTGGGATGGATTGCAGTACATGGTCAGAATATACTTTCCTTCTGAAGATAGCAGTTTACTTCTCCAACTGAGTATATTTGAGGTAACTTTTTTAACCAGGCCCTCAAAATACTCCTTTTTTTTCTCCTATAAAAAATAGGACATCTAAGATAGGTAAAGGAAAATGTACCTTGCCCTATGTTTGTCCACCTTCTCAGCCTCTGTCCCATTTGAGTTGGCACTCTGTCATGCAAGTAGAAATTTTTTTTGGATAGATTGATCATCTGCCTAGACAGTTTTTCATAATCCCTTACTACTTTCATCATCATATGGACTGACCTCTTGTTATCTGAATAGAATAAGATTGTGTCATCTACATAGTATAGATGATTAATCTTGTCACTCCATTTGGACATTCCAAATCGAATGAAATCACCTCCCTCATGGAGTAAATTTTAGGCAAAATCTTTTGCAATAATGCAGAGGCTAGGGCATAGTGAATCCCCTTGCTTAACCCCTCTTAAGGATGGAAAGAAGCCATAGGTTTTTTTATTAATCAAGATAGAGTACCAATTATTAGATAACAATCTCTATGACATATCAATTATTTTTTCTCCAAAACCAAACCTTTTCATTACCTGTATTAGAAAGACCCAAGAGACCCTGTCATATTTTTTTGCCATTATCCAGTTTCACTATCACATTAACATGATTGACTCTTTTATTGATATCTTTTAATATTTTCTGAGCAAGTAGAACATTTTCAGATATATTTCTCCCTTTGATGAATCCAGACTGATTTGGTAAAAATTTTAGTAAATATATTTTCAACTAACAAGAGCACACAACAAGAAGAAAATACTTGTACTTTGCCACCCAAAATAGTGGTACAAACATCAATTGATTCTATGTATGAATTTTTCCAAATTCTCCTAAAAGAGGGGAATAAATCTATCCAAATTTTTGTTTTGCTGAAACGCAATATAGCAGGAAAAAACAAAGATCTTTTGTCACTTTTTCTCTCTTTTTTCTGTTCTATTGCGTGACAGATTCAAATAAAAGGGCTGGGATTATTTTTTTTTTAATTCTTAAAATTATTAGTGGTTAAAATTTTCAATTAGCCCTTCATTAAAAATAAAAGTTATTACATTGATATTATGATATCATGTATTAACCATCTGGCGGTAGAAGGATATTAAACAAGATACCAATTTAGGTCGCCAAATACTAATTGAAATCAAATTATAGCACAAACAAAGAAGACAATGAGATTTTCTAAAGTCCTCTGGCCTTTTGAAAAAAGGTGTAAATGTCTCTCTATCATTTTACAAGACTCTACTAGTTTAGTTTTAGTACACTAAAATCAGTGAACATATGATTCTGATATCAACTTCTATCACGACCTCAATCCACCATGATTTTTACTCATGCTAACTCTCTGGCAGGAGAACCACTATTAAACCCCAACTAAAAATACAAATAAAAAATAGATATTTAAAGATGTGAAAATAAGTTTAAATTTCAATCAAATATATAAATACGAAACATGTATTTAAAGATTTTAAAAAAAGGTTTAAATGACAATCAAGAGTTGAATCTCCAGAAACTCAAATGAATAAATTTAAAAACAACATGAAATTTTAATCCATTAGAATCTGAAAGTTATTATATCAAAATTCTATCAACAATCAAGAAAAAAAAGGATGCAACTCTATAAATACTAAAATAAAATAATATCTAAAAATATTAAAAATCTGAAAAAGTAGAGTAAGATTATAGATGAATCCATGACAGTCTAAAAAATCAAGCTCATCCTTGAATTTCACAAATCAACAATCTTCGGGTTGAGGTCTATCAGTAGCCGTTTGAAGATGTTATGTACTCAACAAAGAAAAAGCAAGTGCAGTATTAGTACACACAACAACAGTGTTCTAAGAGAATCACATAGCTATTCTAGTAAATACAATACATGAAAGTAACAACAACATAGTAAATTGCATACATACAGAAATATAGTAGCCAGTTACCATTTTATAATTAGCCTATAGTTTCTAGTATTAATTTTAAATGTAGTAGTCAAGACTGTCCTCTCATGGGACTCATACGCAAATTGTTGGTGTGTTGGCATGACATTCGTTCTAATAGTTAATGTATCAACGTAACACTCAATCTAATATGTATTGGTGTGAC
>JAOTQJ010198158.1:0-20403 GCA_025642045.1 Solanum sejunctum | reverse complement strand
CCAACACCGAACCAAAAAGCCGAATTAGTTTGGTTTGGTTCGATTTTTCGATATTTATGCCCCACCCCAATAAAAAAAATAATTTTTTTGCCCCCCACCCCACCCCGACACCGAAAATCGAATTAGTTTGATTTGGTTCGATTTTTCGATATTTATAGCTGCCCCAATAAAACGTTTTAAAAAAATTTTTGCCCCCCTCCCCAACCCAACACCGAAATACTAAATTAGTTTCATTGGGTTCAATTTTTCAGTATTTATGCGCGCCCCAAAATCACGCACACAATTTTTTTAGAGCAATTAGGATTTTTTTTATTATAAGTTAGGGGATCTATGGGTCTATATGGGTACCCATATTTTATCCATTTTGACCATATTTGTATGAACTTTGAAATAGATCAACCCATATTTATCCATTTAGAAAATATGAGTGATCCATTAAAATGAATATGGGTAAAATGGGTTCCTTTTACCTTATATGGATTGAAATTGTCACCCCTACCTATGGCTGACAATATGAGGGAAGCGAGACTACATTGGTTTGAACATGTGCAGAGAAAGAGTACGCAAGCTCCTGTTAGGAGATGCGAGAGGTTGGATTTAGGAGATACGCGGAGGGGTAGAGGTAGACCGAAGAAGTATTGGGAGGAGACAAGATATGGCGAAACTTCATCTCACACCGAAGACATGACCTTAGATAGAAAAAAGTGGAGGTTGCGTATTAGAGTAGAGGGCTAATAGGTTAGTAGTGGTAGGTCGCTTAATGACTTTGTGATATAGTAGGTTAGTAGGAATAGTGATGTCTTCACATCGCATGTTGTCATTATTAGTCCTATATTTGTTTACTTCTAGCGTATTTACATTGCATGTACATCTTGTATTGTCATTTTCCACCTTGATATGTTATTTTATCGTCTTTACATAATATCATGTGCTTTTCCTTATTAGTCGCTCTTTCTGTTCCCTTTCTTTTTCTCTCCTTTTCCCATATGTAGTTTATTCTGCTTATAGATTTTTTGAGACGAGGATTCCTAGGAAACAGCATCGCAACCTCTATGAGGTAGTGGTAAGGTCTGCATACATTCTACCTTCCCCTAGACCCCACGCGTGGGATTCCACTGGGTATTTTGTTGTTGTTGTTTGCTTTCATTTTAGTCGATTTTTTTCTTCTCCTCTCCTTTTCTCTTTTCATATCTTGTTTCTTCTGCTTTTGGGGCTTGATATTTTTCTAACGAGGGTCTTCTAGAAACAGCCTCTCTAGCTCTATCAAATTGTGGTAAGGTCTGCGTACATTTTACCCCTCCCCAAACCCCACTCGTGGGATTCCACTGGGTATGTTGTTGTTTTCTTATAATTTGTTTAAGTAATAAGGATTTTTCCCTTATATATGACTTTAAAAATCATATCAAATTAAAAAATTATCTTACTAAAGAAATCTAAACAAAATTTCTCATGGGTTAATCTGGGTTGGCTGAACTAAACGGGTCAAATTGAGCCCATTAAATAAAATAAGCGGTATGGGCTGATTCTGTCATCCCCTAGTTTTCTCCATAACACAAACTTTCCAACCATTGCGTTGGTATTATTTTCTAATATATATAAAAAAAAAACTTCCTTAAATGATGGAAAAACTATTTCCGCAAAACAGGTATGCAAACATATACTGCATTCATGATGTTCTTGACACTTGTTAAATATTGCATTCTAGTAAGTTATTTATGTAGGCAGATACCTTGTCTTCTATATGAATCCAGGAACCAAATGTAAAGGTGGCGTTTGAACTGGGTAATTTTTAATTTGGTTTTGGTTGTTGGAATATATGTAGGTATTTTACATTTGCCTCTGAAAGGATTGTGCTTTTACACAGTTAAATAGCTAAAGAAAAGGTTAACGAGCAAGAACCTATATTCACAATGAAACATAATTCTGAGAATCTGCATTGCTGAAGCAAAAACAGATTTAGGAAAATAAAGAACAGCTTATGTAGAAAAGAGGAGGTTCAGTTATGGAATACAGGCCTTTTCTGTTCTTTCTCGAGAAACAATATCTTGTTTCCCAAAAAAAAAAAAATTGTTGTTTTAGTTCAAAATCAAAATCAGCTACTTGGTCAAAAACAAGGATTTTTGATTGGAAATCAAGCACACTTTAAAGAATTGCAAGGGTATCTTGACCAGACTGTATGTAATTGTACCAAGGAATCAGTAAATTAGTACAAGTTTCTGATTCTAACAGAACCTCTCCCCTCTCTACAAAATCAAGTCCAGACCTATTTCTGGGCATTCACAAACATTAGCACCTTAGAAACAAATTTCCATCTTTCCTTGGTATTTGGTAAATATTTTTTTCTTTTTCTTTTTTCCTTTTTTTTTCTTTTTTATTTTTTTGGTTTCCCACCTGTATCTGGTACTCGCTTTGGAGCCCAACCACTCTGGATTTGTATCGAAAAGTCCCATTTCCTGTGGGGACCTAAGGATGGAGAGGTACATATCACCCCACCACAACTTTTTGTGGTGGATGACATTCACTATACCATTTGCCTTTAAAAAACTCTCTTTCTTGAGTTGCCAAAATTCATACTTCATGAGTTCATGGACAATCCAGTTATCTAACATAAGTAGCATAGACGGTCTCTAGGAAAACCACTCTTTTGACACTGTTAACATCACGAGAAGATGTAAAACCACCCAACCCATTCACATGCACCTCATAAAGTTTGACCATTCTATTGCGTATGTAAATATTCAAGAGTGAGAGTCTGCAGGCCAATGAAGAATATAGACCAGCGAAAATGTGCATAAAATCGAAGTTCTTCACTGGATCTCAAGACCATATGTGGTATCAATTGCTATAGTATCAATTGCTCACATATACATGCATGTGTGTATAATAGCAGATTCAATACATCTTCAACAAATTTTATGGTCCATACGTCTGTTTTCTGATTACTGCATGCCTAAACTTAGTCTAATGCAACAAATTAGCTTCTGGCTACCATATCTATAAGTTCTGCATCTCTGTGCAGTCATTACCAAATCTTCCAGATCTAATAGAGTCTTCGAGAGCAACAAGAGCATGTTGTGCAAGACATGACCCTCAAAATTAGAATGAAAATCAAGAATGGTATCCATTAGTCAAGTCCACAATATTATGGACATTATGTGTAAGCCATCCATCAGTTAACATGTTTTTGCTCTTTTGCACGTTCATGAAAGGTATAAATCTGATCAATGAGTTAGCAAATAATGAATGTGCTAAATTAGAAGCCATATAAGAATTTAAACCTTCTAACCTTCGTACTGTCAAACCAAATTCCAGGATCATAACTGATTCCACCAGATACCCGATGTGCCTAGTACGCCAAAAGAGCTACAGCCAGGGTAAGAAGATCAATCAGTTAGACAGTTGCACAAGAAACTTACAAGACTTCTCCTTGTTATGTCAATAGAAAGTAAAATATTGACTTGGCAATTGGAAATTAAGGAAATCCAAATCACCTTATAGTCAAAGACATTACAAGCTGAAAGTAATCATAAAACGGACTCAAAGACAGTAAAGGGACAGTCCACTGATCACTCAAATATGCTTTATTTTGAAAGCACTTCTGCCTAAAAGGACTTTCAGAGAGTTTCTTGGGGAGAACTGTAGTTCGTTTTTCGACAACCCATTTGATAAGTGCTTTGGTCAGTACTAGACAAATGGTTTTGTTTAACCCATCTTTTCAAAAAGTGATTCTGAGTGTAAATTAATGGGGAAAAACATCCACATATTCACTCATCAGTTAATGTAATTTAAATAGATAACTTATTTTGAATATTTATTACGAAAAACTTAATTAAGCTTTTGAATTTACTTGATTAAAATGTAAAATAAAATTGCAAATACATTAAAAATTAATCAATATAAATTATACTTAAATCAATGTAACTTGCATGGTTTTGCACAACCAGCCCTCGTACTTGAACTTTCCTCATCTCTATTTGGCAAAAAAAGCATGCATAATAAATGCCACTGAGCATTAGCCATGCTTATGTGGCATACATTTTTTTTGACAAAGGTAACAAGTTTGTATTATAAATGTTCACCACTAAGGCTGGATCCCAAAAATTTACATTATATAATTACATTTAGATATATGACATAAGTGTGCCAATTACACTTGTAAGGAGCGTGGATGTAATGACAAGAAAGAAATTAGAAGACAAGATAAAATTCCACTCTTTTTTTCTTTTTTATTTTTCTGTCTCTACTTTTCTTCCCCTTCTCCTTCCTGCAATGACTTCTCATCCCCTATTCAAGAGAAGAAGGCCCTCTCTTCTTTCTTCCCTTTTTCACCAACAAAGCACCCATCTCATACATCCACAAAAAGAACCTATCGACTAATTACCTAAAGCAGCATCACAAAACCAATTTTGCTCACTCTCTTCACATTTCTTTGAACAACCCACAGCTTGAAATACTTTTTTTTTTTTTTTGAAGAAAACCAACAGCTTGAAATACATACACATTTTTACACAGCTCATTCCAAATTTTACATTTTCACCTTCAAACAGTTTACTGTCGCACCAACTCACTCCTTCAACTTCTTTCCCATGAAACATCCATAAACACAACCATATCTTTAGAAAAAAACCCAAGTAGTAATACAAAGCTCCGAAAATGAACGTTCTTCTGTGCATATTTACAACTTCAACATCTTCCTGCCTAAAAGAACCTATAGCTAGATCCAATTCCACACATTCACCAGAACCACACTTCACTCATTTAAAGCTTTGGCAGACAAGGCATTAATGGATAATTCCAAAGCAGAAGTTCCCCTCTACAGCTCCATTTTGAGGTACAAGATTTTTTTATGAAGAAATTACGTGAGACTAAGTGGGCATTTGGACATAAATTTGTGAAGTTCGGAAAAAAGAAGTATCTGAGAAAAAAGTTGAAAATGGTATTTGGAAAGTGCAGTTGTTTTTGGAAATGAATATAAACTGGAGTTGTTTTTGAATTTTTGTGAGTGATTGGAGTGAATTGTGAAAGTAGCTTTTGAGTTTTTCGAACTCCAGCAAAATTGTAACAATTCTATGTCAAAACAATTCCGGAATAGTAAAGTGAAAAATATCTATGGTCAAACGGGTACTAAGAATTGGTCCACCAAGATAGACGACCGACTTCAGCTGACAAAAAATTAACTTTGAGACCCAAAAAATGGGTTTTTTTATCAAAATGCAATCTAGAATTGTGTCAAATTTTTTGCTCACTTCTCTTCCAATTTTATTGGATCATGAAAAGGTGCATCTTATGTTTTCTTCACTTGTTAACGACAATTCCATTTGTGTAAGCTTGTTCTTGCATTAGTAAAATTACATTCTAAGATACAGGAGTGTGGGTTGTGTAGTGACAGTGGAGGAGTTGCTATTGGTGGTGTCAGTGGCAGCACTACTACCATTAATGAAGACTAGCTATGAGAGGTTAATGAAGATGATGATGACATTTCGTGATTTTATCTATCATGAATATGATCTGTTATTTATGTCAGGGTGCGTGGAGACTTCAATGAAAATAAAGGACATCTTTATCCATAGGACACTGAATGAATCTGGTAATTAATGTCGCCAGAGAGGCTGAGGTGAGTATTGTCGTTTCATGGTTATAGGTGTTTAAAATATGTATTTTGATCAACTAGAGGTGTTTAGTAATCATGAAGTGAGGCGAATGACTTTACAAGACCGTGAAAGCAAAGGTTACAAACTTGATGTAATACCCCGTACCCCAGAAGATCGGATCAAGGCTCATAATTTTGCTTCCGGAGGAAATTTTGCAAGGACCCAGACTTCGTAAGGTTGAACCAAGGCTTGAAGTAGCATTTCCAAGAGTTTTTGGCCAAGGTTACCTTCTAAGGAGCCCTTCACGAGCTTTGGAGGACACCACTGGCCCATGGAGGCTTGCCTTGGCATGAAAAGTGGACCGCCCAGCTGGGGTACACACCACGAGCCACTTCACGGGCCGTGGTGCACACCACGCCGCGTGAAGGGCTTTTGTGGTGAGCCCCCTTCCTTGAACCAGTGCCCCTTGCACTCCATGTATGGCACCACGAGCCGTGGTGCACTACAGGGCTTGTGAAGTGTGCCGTGGTGGTGCCTTTGATAGTTTTTCTGGTTTGTTGAAGTGAGGGTGAGTCGGTCCTTTCCGAGTTTTTAAGCCCCTATGTGATGTGTATTGACTCCCTTGCCTTCCCAAATCAGTTCCTAGGCCATTCAAAAGACCCCATACATTCCATAATACTTGGTCTCTCAGTCACTCACAAAAAAATCAGTCTCCAACCCTCATTCAAGCTCAAGTCAAAGGACCTTCAAGGAACACTCAAATTCAAGCTAGATTCACTTTCAAATCTTCAATTCAAGCTTAAGTATAGGGGATTCATCTATGGTCCCCTTTCAACCATGGAGCCCAAACCTTATTCATCCAATTTTATTTACTTTCATGCATGAACTAAGTATAGTTTTCATGATTTGATGTTAGATTGCTAGAACTATGATATGGATTGTATTCAAATGATGATTTAAACATGAACAAGTATTATTTTATTAGATCATAAGATTTCATGAGATTTGAACTTACATGAGTTGATGAACTATGATTTCATGCATGAGTAACTTTAATTATGATTCATATGCTCTTCTATGCTTGATTATGTATGAATCTATTTAATTATGATGTTTTGAACTTGAATTTCATGTCCCAGGTTATACTCCCACTTCTCATTACAATGATAATTCAGAACTATAATTCTGTATGAGAATTTGATTATGAACATGAGTTTAATTATGAATGTGGACATGAATTGAGTATGGGTCTATGGCAATGAACTTAATTGATGAATATGAATTGAGCATGTGCACCAGTATGGTTTGATTTGACTATGATATTGACCATGACTTCAATATGAGCATGAAAGTGACATGGTTATGAATGTGATATGCTTCCAAGTATGATTGAATGTTCTCGATTATGTATGGGTTGATATGTATTGATGAAATAGGCACAACCTTCCCTTACACTATCACGAGCATGGCCATCATGGGTCTTAAGGTTGACCTGGGAAAGTACACAGGGTTCCAAAAAGGTGATCTAGGACTCTAGTATGCTATGAGAATGGTATCTAGGGCCTTGCGGTTGACTTGGGATATGACTCAAGATTCCGAAAGGATAACCTAGGACTCCAACATGATTATGATAAGGGAGGACTTAGGGCCATAAGGTGACCTAGAACTCTAATATGCTAAAAGCATGGGTGACTTAGGGTCATTGGTGTCCTAGGACCTTAATATGATTTATGAACAAGTGACTTAAGGGCCTTGAGGTTGACCTGGGAGAAGACCCAGGATTTCAACAGAGGTGACCTAAGATCTACATGAAATGAAATGCTCTTATGAATGATGGTGATGTTATGAGATTATGATGGGTTCAAGGTAATGGCTTCAAGTGAAAGGTTTGACATTTTTATGATGACTTATAATGGTTTATTTATGTTATGCATGATGATGTTACGTTCTTATATTACCTTGCGTGCCCGCATACTTAGTACATTCAAATGTATTAACTCGTACTCTATGCCTACATTATATCACAATGTAGGTGTTGGTGATCTTCACATCCATCCCCGTGGCTAAATCCATATTATTAGAAGATCCAGATTGGGTGAGTCCTCATGCTTCGAGGACAAGGCCTATCATCTCTTTTCTTATGTCATGTTTATGTATTAGAGACAATTTTTTTTCTTTTATACTAAGGGTGAGCCAAGACCTGTTTGAGCCACAATTTATGTTATGGTTTTAGAGGCATTGTTAGACATGTCACTTGACTTCAGACTTGTATTTCTTCTAAGATTACATGACTCATATGCAATGTTTATGATATGATCAGCTTCCGCTTATGTTATTCTGCTATTGCTTATCTTGATTGTTTGATGTATGCTAAGAGACTCGGGTGAGGTACCTTCAGGTTCCTCATTCGTCGTGTTACGACTAGGCTCTAGGCTCGGTTCGTGACACTTGTATGTTCTTTTTATCGATAAAATACTATATTCTTTATAATAAACCTTCAAAACGAGTGTTTGGATATTACATGTACGTTATTTTTTCAACACTGGTAAATGTATTGTTGAAGACATAATTAAAATAAGAAAATATGTGCTCTCTATAACTGTTTAAATTTTTATATGAGATGGAGATCATTATCAAAAAGAATTTCCACGTACATAACTCAAGCCTGCACAGTGGAGACATGTTAAGACATAATTTTGAGAAATAAAAAGTTCTCTCTCTAACAATTTAATTTTTTTAGATGAAAAAGTCACACACTTTCAATATGATACAAGTTACCAACCAATAAAACATGTCAGGTAACCAGATTTAATCTTTGAAAACTAGAAAGCCATTTAAAGGAACATCTTGCCACAATAGAACTATTAGATATAATATGGTGCAGTTTGAACCTGCAGCTTTCAAGTCACATAATTCTGATTGTAATAGTACATAATGAATAGAGCACTATAATACCATATGGGAAAATACGAACCTGGACCAACAAGTTACATGCCATGGACAGAAGATCTTCGCCATACATACTCTCTTGAGCATCCAAATCTTTTGATAGTGGGAGATTTTCACAGTACATTTGTGTCATCTTTACAGCTGTAGCCTCCAGCTCTAGAAAAAGAAAAGGCAAAACTTTAGGAGCCAGCATCATATCAGGGTTAATGCATGACATAGGATACAATCATGCTTGAACAAAAGCAATATGCAACTTATGCACCAACATTAGGCTTTGCAATAGATGTCATTTTTAAAAAAAAAAAAAAACAGAACAAAAGTTCATGAAATGATTAGATCATCTGAGATGTCAAAGCTTCTTGCGTTATTAGCGACATTATGCTCAGCCACAGAACTTTAGTTATTCAAGATAAATAGGTCTCACTCAACACCAAGTTACAAACAATGTTTATATAGAGTTTTCTATATCATGGTCATCTATTTCATTGAAGGAAAAAAAAGTAAACAGGTTCCCTACAAAAATGTCATTAAAGTAATTCTTGAAGTACATGTATACAATCTATAATAACGGCGAAGAAGCAAGCAGTTCAAGTAGGCATGTTGGCAGGGAGTTGTCTGCTTATTCGCAAAATAATTTATTAGGACTAATACTGTAAAATCATAATTGAAGTAGCTGAAGAAATATAATCAAGCTACTTTGAAAATTTTAAATCAAGAAACTCACAAAAATAATTTATGAGGGCTAATATTGTAAAATCATAATAGAAGTAGCTGACGAGATATAATCAAACTACTTTGGAAATATTAAATTAATGAACCGGCAAATTATTTTTGCGGGTCCCATATAATAGCGGCAAAAAAGCAGACGACTCAAGTAGGCATGTTGACGAAGAGCTGCCTGCTTATTCACTCTTCTTAATAAGTAATATATATATATATATATATATATATCAAAACACTACATGGGTTGTACTAAAAGTGTATATACAAAAGAGCTCCTAAATTCTTTGTCCTATGACTAAATTGAATCTAAACATCAATGATAGAAACAGTTTCATTTGAGTATATCTGATTACACCAAAAACATGGGATCAAGATACGATTCAGCTTAATCTTCTGCATACTATTCTCCGATTTTCAAAACATTTACAGTTTCTCTCCTTACTGATGAACCAGATGCAAGCAGGGACAACGCTTCATTTTCTTCTGTCTTTTGCTTGCGGACCTGCGTCCCCCCAGCTTTTGAGTGCCTCTGAACCTTAATGACGTATCTTGCCTTTAAGGTTTGACAATATGCTCCAAATTCTCATATAAACTTGCAATGTAGAAATAGACGATTAATTGGCTCTGCCTTTTCCCCACAAAAGAAACATCTGGAGCATAAAGTGATCCCTCTTCTCATCAAATTTTCTTGTGTAAGGACTGCTTCTCAGCCAAAAGTCACACAAAACAAGCTACTTTGTGTGATATTTTACTTTTCCAAGGCCAGTAGTTGAGTTGCTGATTGGAATGGTTCATCATTCTGTAAGCTCCACTTACATTGAAGGGCACTTTGTTACTGCCCAGACAGCATAAGGTATTTTCTCCTACCTAAAGCCCACTGAATTATTCAACTGTGCTAAAAGAATTGAGCCACTCTTTGCATCTCTCAGTCATTTAACTACCTTTGAAACAGAAGGCTCCAACCGTGAGTTGTCTACAATTCCGTAATAGTCTTTGGTTGATGATAGCAACAACAACATACCCAGTGGAATGCCACAAGTGGGGTCTGGGGAAGGTAGAATGTACACAACTTATCATTACCTCATAGAGGTAGAGAGGGTATTTCCTGGGAACCCTCGTCTCAAAAACCCATAAGAAGAATAAACTAGATATGAAAGACAACGTAGGAAAGGAAAAGTAAACAGAAAAAGCAACTAATAACTAAAAACACATGATGGTATGCAAATACGATAAAATTAACATATATAAGACGGATAATGGCAACACAAGATATAAAGGCACGACTAAACCTACTATCCTACTCTACCCACAGCCAAACATCAACCTAATCCTACTAACCTATTACACTGTTGCGCTGATTCGCGACCTCCACTCCTCCCTATATAAGGTCATATCCTCAATGAGATCAAGTTTCATCATATCTTGTCTGAACACATCTCCCCAACACTTATTCGGTCTACCTCTACCCCTCCATATAACGCCTAAATCCAACCTCTTACACCTCCTAACAGGAGCATCGGTACTTCTTCTCTGCACATGTCCAAACCATCGCAATCTCGCTTCCCTCATCTTGTCGGCCACAGGGGCCACGACTAAACCTACTACCCTACTCTACCCACAGCCAAACATCAACCTAATCCTACTAACCTATTAAACTGTTGCGCTGATTCGCGACCTCCACTCTTCCCCATATAAGGTCATATCCTCAATGACATCAAGTTTCACCATATCTTGTCTAAACACATGTCCCCAACACTTATTCGGTCTACCTCTACCCCTCCGTATAACGCCTAAATCCAACCTCTTACACCTCCTAACAGGAGCATCGGTACTTCTTCTCTGCACATGTCCAAACCATCGCAATCTCGCTTCCCTCATCTTGTCGGAAATGGTCTCATTCCTAATCTTATCACTCTTAGTATGTCCACACATCCATCTCAACATCCTCATCTCCGCGACCTGCATCTTCTGAACGTGTGAGTTTTTTATTGGCTAACACTCCACCCCATATTGCAAAGACGGTCTAACCACCATCCTGTAAAACTTACCTTTGAGTTTAGATGGTATCTTCTTATCACACAATACTCCAGAGGCAAGCTTTCATTTTGTCCATGCTACCCCAATACGGTCTGTGACATCATCGTTGATATCGCCACCACTCTGGATGATGAACCCAAGATAATTAAAATTTTCTCTCTTGGGAATAGGTTGAGTCGCAAGTCTCACATCAATGTCTACTTCATCCCCCTGCAACACTGAATTTGCACTCCAAGTACTCTAATTTGGTCCTGCTTAGTTTTAGCCCTTTGGGCTCAAAAGCGTGTCTCTCCAGACCTCCAATCTATCATTAACTTTAATCCGAGTCTCATCAATCAATACTATGTCATCAGCGAATAGCATACACCATGGAACCTCCTCTTGAATAGACCGTGTCAGCTCATCCATCACCAAGGCAAACAGAAAGGGGCTCAACACAGATCCTTGATGAAGTCTCATCTCAACAAGAAAATACTCTAAGTCTTCTCCCTCCGTTCTTACCCGAGTTTTGGCTCTGTCATACATGTCCTTTGTCACCCTAATATATGCCATCGGGACACCTTTCACCTCTAGACACCTCCATAGGACATCCCTCTGAACTTTGTCATAGGTCTTCTCGAGATCAATGAACACCATTTGAACGTCCTTCTTTCTTTCCCTTTATTTCTCCACTAATCTCCGAACAAGATAAATTGCTCAAGTAGTCGATCGCCCGACATGAATCTAAATTGATTCACTAAAATAGACACTACTTCTCTCACCCTCATCTCCACCACTCTCTCCCAGACCTTCATAGTGTGACTTAGCATCTTGATACCCCTGTAATTGTTACAGTTTTGAATATCACCCTTGTTCTTGTACAATGGAACCATTGTACTCATCCATTCATCGGGCATCTTGGCAGTCTTCGTAATAATATTGAACAATCTAGTCAACCACTCTATGTCATCCTTGACAATGTACTTCCAAAACTCTACCGAAATCTCATCGAGTCCGATCGCCCATAGCACGTCTACCCTCCTCAACTCTAAACCGCCTATAATAACCAAAATCAAGATGACTTTCGGAGTGTGCCAACTCACCCAACTCAATATCTCTCTCTCCTTTTTCATTGATGTATAGAAGATTATATATACTTGGAAAGAGCATTTCTACTTTGCAAGCATTATGCCAATCATCTTTCCAGAAAATAGTTTTTTTCCCATTTAACACTTTGAACTTAGTATTGGTTTGAATTCACTCCACGAGTTTCTGATGGACCTCCACAAGCTTCACCCCATAGGGTGTAGAAACCTCTTTAGCCATCTATTTGTCGACCTCCTCATATTTTGCTTTAATAATTGTTACCCACAATAATTGATTGTCATTAGTGAGCTTCCATGACTATTTCATTCTATGTGACGTACTCTACTTCAAGTTTTTAATTCCTAATCCCTCATATCTCTTTCCAATTGTCAATGCTTTCCCTTTAAACAAATGGTATCCTTTCGCTCCTCTATACCTTTGCCACAAAAAGTTCATACATGCAAAAAAATAATAATAATAATAAGAGAAAAGTATTATTGAAATGTTTATTCACATTATTACATTGACCCTATTTATAGACACTACATTACAATCCTTATCCAAATAGGATTCTATATGCTATTCCTATACATATTCTTATTCTAACACTCCCCCCTCAAGCTAGTGCATAGAAGTTGTATGTACCGAGTTTGTTATAAATATAACTAATACGAGGACTGCTGATGGAATTTGTGAAGATATCTGCAAGCTAATCAAGTGACTTCACAAATTTTGTAACATCTCCCAAGGGTCTCTTTTCTAAGACAAAGTAACAGTCAATCTAAATGTGCTTAATTCTCTCATGAAATACCAAATAAATACATAAATTTAGTGCAAAATGTCGATAAAATTCAAAGTGGTCAGCTTCACTACGAGTCATGTCAAACTCCTAAATTACTGTATTGAACTTCCCAAACCAAACTCGAGAATACTTTTTCAAACAATAGATTTGACCTGCCCAATCGACGTACAAAGCTAATAGACACTCCATGAGCAACAAAACTAGGTAATTGTTCCATATAGACTTCTTCTTCAAGATCACCGTAGAGAAGAGAAGTGTCTTATCTACATGTTATCATTCTTGTCTTCTCAGGAATGTCTTCGCCATACTTGTGTTGCGAAAGAACAATACTTGATCTGGTCTGAGCAACCACAATAGCTATAAAATACTTTAGTCTGTCAAGGTCTTTAGTCCAGAAATGTTGAAAGAGATGTTACATCAAATTAGTAATACCATCCTAATCATTGACAATTATAACATTATCGCCAACATAAACCAATAAAGAAATACACAAATTTAGCGCAAAATGTCGATAAAATTCAGAGTGGTTAGCTTCACTACAAGTCATGTCAAACTCCTGAATTACTATATTGAACTTCCCAAACCAAACTCGAGAATACTATTTCAGACAATAGATTTGACCTGCCCAATCGACATACAAAGCTACTAGACACTCCATGAGCAACAAAACTAGGTAATTGTTCCATATAGACTTCTTTTTCAAGATCACCGTAGAGAAGCATTCTTAATGTCCTACTAAGAAGAGGCCAACAGCAAATAGCAACCATACATAGAGAAAAGCAAAAAAATGTCATTTTAGCTATGGGAGAGAAATCATCAATGTAATTGTAACAACCCCCAGTTTAGGAGCCTAAGACTACAGAAAAGTTGGACAGAAAAATGACCTGGAGTCAGTTTACGAGGGTGACTTATGGCCCGTCTATGGACTTACGGCTCGTAGGTTGATCCTTAAACATGAACTTCAAGAAAGGAAAAAAAAATCAAAGTGTGGGGTAACCCACACACCCAATGACGACTCGTAGAAAAGATGACAGACCGTAGGTAGATGAGTATCTTAACATAACGGAAATTTAGAGTTTGTTGGGAAGGAACCTACGATTAACAAGACGGCCTATAGACCATATTACAGCCCATAGACCATATTTCGGCCGGTAGAATTCACGAATGAGGTCCAGTAAATGAGGAAAAATGGCTAAGTGTGCAAAGACTCTACGAGTCCAAACATGGGTCATAGATCAAACGATGGACGTAGAATGGGTTTCGTAGTTTAGGGTCAGCAAAAATAGTTTCAAAAGTTTTGGGAAAAGTTAACATAACGGACAGGGACTACGGTCCGTTGTTCAAACTACGGCCAATAAATGGGCTTCCGTAGACTTCATCCGATAGTTTTAATGAAGGGCAATTTTGTCATTTCTGCTAATCCTATTCATAAGCTGTCATTTTTGGGATCTAAATAGGCCTAAAACAGACCTTAAACTCTAAGGAACTCATATTCTCTTCATTCTTCCAATTCCTAAAATTTCCTAAGGCATTATTCTCTCTAGAAGGGTCAAGGCAAGCTAGGGTTTCAAGCTTCTTCCCAAAGGCTTCAAGTTTGGTTTTTCCAAGCTTACCAAGGTATGCGAGTTTGATTTGTGGGTCTCTTTTCACCCACAAAGTTCTTCATAATGTGTTTTACCTTTTGTTTAAGTTCCTTCACAACAATATGCATGCTTATGATGATCTCATGATGTTTTAAGTTACTAAATGATATTGACGATATTCTATGATGTTTTTACGAAGTATGTACATGTATTTAAGTTATTGATGATGACCCCAATAATGAATTTTGTTGATGATGAAGTGTGGGCTGTTTTACATGTTTTAAATGAGTATATTTTCATGATTTAAGCATGAATATGAGATTATGATTGTTCCAATTTCAAAGCTTAGTCCACCTAGTTTCAAGTAAAGTTTTGCATGATTTATGACAATGACTAGGGCATTAAAGATTTTTAAAGTTATGATTTGTCAAAGATATAAGCATGTTTACAACTGTCTTAAATATGTTTAAAAAGGTCCCCAAGATGAAAGGACAATACTCACTTGGTGGTTCCTTAAGTTCGAGCTACTCTTATGATTACTACTTATGATTCTAAGTGTCATAATTTGACTAAGCTATGTTTTAAAGATTCCTTGGGATGACTTAGCACCGAATATGATATTGAGGTGGGGTTCAACGAGGGAACCTTAGTAGCAACCCTTTGTCGCAGTAACAATGTGCCACCATAGGAGCTCTTGTACATTAGGATAATGGATCCACGTAGGCCATTTATGTTAATTAAAGATGCATGTGAAGTAATGGAGTTCCACCCATCAAGTGGTCTCTCTATGCCAACTTAGGGGGTTATGTTGGATTCCATGCAGTAGCTCACATAGTCTTATATGTCGGTTAAGGTTTTTCCACAAGTTTATGACTCTATGATATGATTCCTTTACATGTGACTCCTCATGCATTGACTCTTATTCATATTGACGATATTCCTTCTGCATGTCTAAGCTCATATTTATGTACCTTAATACCTCATGTATACAACAACATACCCAGTTGAATCCCACAACTAGGGTCTGGGGAGGATAGAATGTATGCGTACCTTACCACTACCTCATGTATACTTATCTATTTTACTTATGAATAATGGCATTAAAGTTTCATGCTTGCATTGCATCTCACATACGTAGTACATTTCAACGTACTAACGCATATTTTGCTTGCATGATTTAACCATGTAGGGAAGGTACTCCTCCACCAGCTCGTTGTTAGTTTTGGCATTCAAGACTAGTACTTTTATTGTGGTGAGCCCTTAGCTTAGGACTCTACCATTTTCTATCTAGCTTGTATTTTCTTTTGAGATGATGTATATGTTGGCTTGTTGAGGCTTTTACTTTCTATATTGCTAAACATTGGAGTCTTTTCTATTTGATGAAAACCGACCATTACCGATTCACTCCGCGATGTATTAGATGGTATGCTTTATGGACAAAGATATACTGGTCTTACATGCTTTTTAATGTTGCTTCATTGCCATAAAATTTCCATAGACCCTTTCCCTTTTTTGATTTCACAATGTTTGATTCAATGCTGATTAATGCTTAAGATATTAAAGATGGGTTGGGTGAGGTGCCTTCGGGTGTCTCATTCGTCATGTGACTACTAGGTCCTAGGTCGGATCATTACAGATGAGTATACCCTTTAGCAAAAGTGAATCTGAAATAGAAAGAAAACATTACTGGAGAACTGCTGGAAAAACTGTAACGATCATAAAAAAGTGCTCAAAAACTGGTCTAAATATATGAATTGTCTTAGAATCACGTGACAAGTCAACATTAAGAAAACTGGATGAAACAGGCTCACACAATGGCACATGGAAGTGACACGGTCCTTGGAACCCTAGAACTAGCCACTCATGAGGGCATGTGAGGGATTTGCAAGTGGCGACGCTAGTTGGGCGTCAGAAATTGTTGGACCTTGTTGGTGTTGGATTTTGCAAAATAAGTAGTCATTGAAATTTGCACAATGAATGGCGATTTTGCTGGAATGATGCACCATAATACTTTCCCAAAAAGGGTCCATGAAGAGGCTCATGACCTCAACACGTGGTGTAGATCTCGTCGGAGAAGGCTCCTTCCAATAATTAGTGGAGGCACGTGGAAGGTTTTCTTTTGATAGAATATTGTGGGTTATTGTCGCAAGAGCTGGGGAACCATATGGTGGTGTTGGTTTTTGCACAACACTAACGAATACGAGGTTGACGCAAAACAGACCTAGAAAGTCAGGCAAATGCAAAGCTGATGTTTTGACCTAATTTTCTATTAATAAATGCTTCTCACCAATGCTCTGATACCATGTGAGAATATAAGAGAAATATTATTGAATGATATATCTACGTTATTGCACTAAGCCTTATTTTTAGACACTACATTACAATCCTTATTCAAGTACGATTCTTTCTATTCATCTTCTTATTGTAATTCTAACACTACTTGAGTGATTCAACTTATTGATGATCCTTTTTGAAATAGGAAACAACGACATCATATATGTTGGAAGAGCATCATGAATTAAACGGGAGTCTAAGCACCACCTGACGATAGATATTGAGTTTTGTGCTATCAAAGGCACGCTTAAGCCCTGAAATAAGGCTCAAAATGTGTTCGAGTGCTTCACCTCACTTAATGTGCGCTTCAGTGCATCATCAAGGTTTTAAAACATACTCTTTCCTGCCAATGAACCTCTTCTGAAGAGATGACACTAAAAAATTAATATTTCACTTTATCGTAATTATTCTTCAATTACTTTATTCATATATTTGTCATTCATGCTTATAAATTATTATTATTGGACTAGGCCTATATATTTGTATTTTTCTCCCTTTGAGCTTTTTTTAATTAAGGCCCATGCTTTATTTGCACTTTGCGGTTAAAGCCCCAACGGACCTTAGAGCTTTTTTGCACTTTTTTCTTATGATAACACTGGTCAAGTCTTCCATTTGACTTGTTTCTTTTTAGACTTCTCAATCACATTATTCCAAATTTCTATGAATTTGGAGTTAACTCCCAAAGGCATTCCTAGGTAAGTTGGTACGGAACCAATTTCACCACCTAAGATTGCAACCAAAAGTTTTTTGACATCATTGATGGGGTAGAGAAAACTTTTTCTCCCGTTGACGTGTAAGATGGATACCCATTCAGACAATACCAGCATCACAAATATGAAGCTATAAAGTTCAAATTCAAGTCTTGCGTGAAACAATTAATTTAACATGAATCTACTACAAAACATATATACACTCAAAACTAGAGAGAAAAGACAAGCTATAAAGTGTGCTCCTTCCGTTGATTCGACAGAGAAACGCACTAGGGTGTCATGGTCAAAATGTTTCCAATGCGCACGGATATCAATGTGTGCTTCAAATTATGTGTATTTGAACATCCTTATAAACTTGTCTTCATCTTACACCAATATGAATGTAATGCATCTTTAAGAAGAAGATGTACCATTAATGGGAAGTGTGATCATGCTTCGAACATTATTTTGAATTTTCAAGACAGTAATATGCTGTCCAAGAGTCTTTTTGGGATTAGTTGGAGTAGACTCACAGCATTCCATCAGCTTCTCCAGAAGCAGTGTCTTCTTATCAAGATCCAAAATTTGTAAAAACATTTCAACATCAGAAGCAAAACAAGCCAAATGTCCACACCTGTGACCAACAAGGAAAAACTCAAGGATAATATGAAAGGTTATAAATAAGCATAACTACAAAACATCCTATACAATAAAGCAGAATACATCCCTGATTTCAACAAATCAGCAAAATGGAGTAAGTATGACCAAAAGAGGCTGCCCACAAAGTTATCATTCATCTCAACAGTTAAATATCTTTCAAGAATAACTTCAATGGCAGAGCAACAATCCAACTTCAACTTGATAATTCACAACTCAGATCAGACTCAGCCAACCTCCATGGTATAATGAATTCCAATACCACTTACTAAAATATCCTAAGGTAATGAAGCTGTTGTGCATAACAGTCTTCAAAAAAAGTGCCCAGAAATTTTATATTACCCTATCTAGAGTTCAAAGTTCAAATTAGGAAAGGGAAAGAAGGAATATTGGAAGAATGATAGAAGCTACCTGAAAAAATATTGTACCAAAGCCTCCATTAATTTATCTGCATCACCCTTTCCATGTAGAAGCTTTATTCTTTCTATCTCAATATTTGCCAAGTAAGGACATCTTACAGTCACATCATTTGCTTCTGCTAACAATTTCTGTACAAGCGATGACGCATTTGATAGGCGAGAACCAAACTGCATTCAACAGCTTGCATGAGTCAGACACTATCATATAACCTGGAGATAATAAATTATTTAGAAATATTAGCAATTACTGTTTCATCTGTCAAGTGAGAAACTTGGGCATCCATCAGCTTTAGAGGATAAGTAGAGTCATTGTTTGCTCCCTTACACAAGCTGGTGTCATCCTCCAGTAAACAGCCAAGATAATGGAGGAAACACTCCCAGTCATCGGGGCTGCCAAAGAGTTCAGTGTTACAAATATTTGTGTGATAAACAAGGCCAAATTACTTCGTACTTGAACACAAAAGAAGCAATATCATTTGGTTCCCACCTCTATTCAATTCAAAAGTAAGTTTCCATGCAACTCAAAAGCTTTCAAAATGACCTCGGTTCTTAAGAGACTAAGCATGTACCATGCGTTATAACAGAACAAACCAACGATTGCTAGTGAGAATCTAATATATTACACCAACACCGAAGAAGTCTGTCTGGTTTACACCTAAGGAAAATAACCTGTATTATACCAGGTTTAGGTATGTTATGAAGGGAAAAAGATAGTGACGCATCACTTGGTACTAAATGTGTTCAGGTATTAAAAAAAGATACTTTTAATGGGTAACATAAAAAGGAGATGCTGGCCCACATTACTACCGATACAACATGTATGAGCTCATATTGCATATAGCAGTCCTCATTTTTCCTGTGAAGTTCAAGATTAACAATACTTTTGGGTGCGTGGTGCTAGTCGCCTGGAATTGCAACAGCAGAATACCATCTTTTAAACAACAAGAGAGAAAGAAGAACAAAAGAAAGACAACACATCCTCCAACAGCCATTTGAATCAAAATCATATCAATGTAGCAGAAATCTAGTGATGGAGGAACTATTGGCCTTTGTGTACTTGAGTTACTCCAGTTCTTGCAATAGGCAGAGCAATCTTAATGAATGCGGCTGAGATGTGCTGCCTCTCAAAGTTATATAAGTACCCTAATATATAAAATAGTTTTTTGAGTTCCTCATCACAAAATAAATGTTAAGGGGATAACAATTACTCCCTCCGTCCCATTTTATGTGGCACCCTTTCCTTTTTAGTCCATCCCAGAAAGAATGTCACCTTAGTATAATTGTGAACAGTTTAACTTTAAAACTCGTCTTTTACCCTTAACGAAATGAATCTCAGCCACACAAATATCTAAAACTTGTTTCAGGCCACAAGTTTAAAAAGTCTTTTTTTTCTTAAACACCGTGCCAAGTCAAAGGGTGCCACATAAAATGGGGCAAGAGCATATCTTTCATGATGGGGCTTGCTTTATAATTAGGGAAAAGGCATAAGTTCCCAAACTGTGATTGAAACTCCATGGACACACTTTTGTTTGAGGGGTCCTATCACCCCCCCCC